>JAQQSW010020646.1:0-10813 GCA_028646575.1 Pseudocheirus occidentalis | reverse complement strand
ATTGTCTCTCCTGGATCTATTTTCCAGGTCAGTGGTTTTTTCAAGGAGATATTTCACATTGCTTTCTATTTTTTCATTTTTTTTGTAACAGTTTAATAGTATCTTGGTTTCTCATAAAGTCATTTGCTTCCATTTGCTCCACTCTAATTCTGAAGGAATTATTCTCTTCAGAATGCTTTTGAGACTTTTTCTCCATCTGGCAAATTCGACTTTTTAAGACATTCTTCTCTTCATTGGCTTTCTGGGCCTCCTTTGCCATCTGAGTTAATTTGCTCTTTAAGGTATTGTTTTCTTCAGTCAGGTTGTTGGCTCTCTTTTCATGACTTTCTCGCATCATTCTCATTTCTCTTTCCAATTTTTCTTCCACCTCTTATTTGGTTTTCAAAATCCTTTTTCAGTTGATGTATAGGTAGTAGGCGTTCTTCCAGTGTCTTGGAAGCATTTGGTGATGGATTTCTGACTGAGTTGTCTTCCTCCCGCTCCATGCTTTGATCTTTTTTGTCCATAAAAAAGGATTCTAGAATTTTATTGCTGTTCTTATCTTGCTTCCTTTTCCTCATGTTGGCCAGTCTATTAATTGCTTGGTTTTTTAGCTCTGTGGAACTCTGTTTCCTGGAGGGGGAAAGCTCTGTCCCAAATCGCTGGGGCCCTCAAACTGTTGGAGCTATTAGTGGGATGCTGCAACCCCCAGCCCCCCAGGTTTGGCTCACTGAAAGTGCACCCCAGGACCACCACTCAAGACTACGATCCAGATCCAGGCCGCTCAAAGCAAGAGCCCTTGGCCCTGATGGATTGCCTCAGCCCCCCTTCTATCTGCAGGCCGAGGGCTCTGAAGCAGCCCAGTGGAGGCTGCTGCTGCTCCGTTCCTGCTGCTTCTACGCCGCCATCTTCGCTCCCAAGGAATGACCATTCTTATTCATTTGAATCAGTTGTTCATTTATCTTGGAAATGAAACCTTTATTAAAGAAATTTGTTCCCAAGGCTTTTCTCCAGTTCTTTCTCTATTAATCTGAGCTATATTAGATTTGTTTATGTAAATCCTTTTTAATTTAATGTAATCAACACTATTTTATCTTCTATCCTTCTTTCTATCTTTATAATTTATCTCTTTCTTAAGCTATAAATTGAATTGATAAATTCTTTGTTTCTGTAATATGTTCATGAATTGCCTTTTTTATACGTAGGTCAATATCCATCTGGAACCTATCTTGCTACAAGGTGTGAGGTATTTGTCTAAACCTATTTTTTTTCACATAATGCTAGCCAATTTTCCCAAAAACTTTTAATCAAACAGTTTCCCATCAGTTTAGTCAGAGTAGCCTATTGCCTTGGGTCTTAAGCAGAGTTGTATGATTAACTAAAAAATACTGTGGATAAAGTTTTGAGAAGATACCTATAAAATTTCATAGAACCATTCCTCTCAATAACCTAGGATAATAAATACAGATTTGGAAAGCAACTCAGAGGTTCAACTTCTGCATTGTATACATGAGGAAACTGAGGCCCAGGGAGGGTGAATGATTTGCCTAATTATGGAGATAATATGATTCTCTGTGTCTTCTTTTTGGAAAACATTAACAGAGAGTGTTTGCCAGTCATGTACTATTTGAGACAATGTCTAAGACCATAGTTCATAAGAGATCTGTGTCTTGAGGCTGGAGTCCTTCACTATATTTTATTGATGCATATGTGTTAGGACTATATCAATTTGTCCTTATCACCTGTTTGAAGTATCTAATGGCACTTTTTTTCTGAAGTTTTATTTTTTCTTCATAGTAGCATATTTTATTTTTTTATTTTTGTTATCACTGGATCACATCCAATCATTCAGGGTTGATGATTCATATACCTTCTATCATGAATAACAAATTGCTGTGGAGTACATTAGAATTTTATTTTTAGTGTATTAATTAGAAGATTTTAAGGGAATGATTTTAGTTATTGTAACTAGGGTGGATTTTAGTGTAAGGTAGATTTTGCTTTGTGTAAAGTGGGTTTTTGTTATTATTTCTTAGAGTTCAGTTTCCCAGAATCCATAGCCATAACAATCTCTTGTTCCCAGGTATTACATATGAGTTCTCATGATCATAGTTCAAAACATCTCTATCACACTCCCACAGCATTATAAAATAATATAACCATTCACTGAGAATATTCAGGGATGAGTTGATGTAAATTTGTGAGGCTATTGCTGGCAATATGCCTCCTTTGTCCATTGCCCTATAAAGTAGGTGGGCACTAGTCAAGCAGTGGTGAATCTTTAGGGTTGAATACACAAGTTGGAATGCTGTTTGTACCTTGACTGACTCCCATCAAGGCTTGGGGGAAATCTGTTTGCCTTAACTGACCCTCACTGAGACTTGAGGGATATCGAGGAATGTACAAGTTGTGCCTCTCAATTGACCTCGTTAATATGTGCCCTGTTGAGAAGAGTGATTAGAGAATGCTGTAGGGGATATACTCCCATTATCAGCAATCCTCTTGTGTGAAGACTACACTAGAATTAAGTAAGATTATTAACCTCTTTGAAGCTGTCTTTCTTGTCTGACCAGACTGAGTGAACCTGTGCTAGCAGCCCTCCTGCATGCTAGTGTTGTCTTGTTATCTATGTTGGTTTTTGCTTACTAAGAGATAAAGCATAAGCTAAGTTTCAATCTATTTGTTTTGAATAAAAAGCTTATTAAAAGAAAAAGCAAATCTGTCATAGGTAAGTAGGATAGAAAATGGAGAAAAGCAATATCAGATAAAGTTAATGGTTGTGTCAGACTGACCAAAAAACTCTTGCACTGTGTGAATTCATCCAGTATGAAGAGGTAATTTATCTGATCTCTTTCACCTTCAAATAGAGTCTATTAATACCGCCCCCCCCATACACACACACTACATACTTTAGGCTTGAGACATTTAATGCTAAAAATGTAACTTTAGGATCTGATATCAGTTTAATATCTTTGATTGAAATTGGGGTGTAGGAAGGGAAGACAAAATTCCAAAGTGTATACATTTCTCTTGTTCCAATGAATGTGTATTTTCAAATATTGTGTGTGTGTGTGTGTGTATTTAAAACCTGTTGTGCTTGTGCACATGTATTTATGTCTACACATTAGGGGTCAGGCTCAAACCCTAAATTGCCAGATGCCAAAAAATTTAAACCAACTATGATATCTATGGACTGGGGAAACTTTGGTCACAAAAATATACATGTTCACCCTCTTTGCTGAGAAGCAGGAGTAGGCTACAATGCTTTGTCCTTCTTGTCCTTCAAAGGAGGGCAAGCAAAAGCAGCCTGCCATAAATATTTAAGAGAGTACACACATAGTCTTGATTCCATATTTGTCTTTATGTTTTTATTAATTTTTAAATTATAGGATTTCTGCTTTTTGATAGTAAAGCATCATAGCTTTTTTCCCATTTTTTTTGCCTCAGGCAAAGCACTGGTGTTTGATTTATCTTCTGTACTTAGCTTTCTTTTAACAATATGAACTTTTTTTTCCCAGACAAGTGCAAAGCTGTATCTGACCCAACAGGGAAAAAAGTTTTCTTTTTAAGAAATGAGTACAAAGTACTTAATCAGTTATATTGTTCAGAGATACTGTATATTTTATTTTTGGTGATGACAGTTAACTTTCTTAGTCTCCAGATGCCAACATTTTAATAAAAACAAGCGTTTTCAAAAAAATGTCAGCAGCAAAGTGAGCAAAGTGCTGGGGGACCAGTTTGGGAACAGCCTAAGCTTTGAATTTCCTCTTTGCGTTCCAAAACATTCACTTAAAAAGCATTTATTGGAGCTGAACTGCCTTTATCAGCCCGATCAGAGCCCCATAAAGAGCATGCATGATTCAACGGCCTTTCCCAGTTTAAAAAAAAATATAACTTTGATAGATGCTTCACAAGCACGGCACCATAGTTTTCATGCTCACGTTTGTTAAGATTTAGTGCGACTATTAAAGAACAGAAGGGCTCTTTGGTGGCAATCCTCAGACATACCAAATATCCCAAAGCACAACCTTCTACAAATCAGAGATTAAGGCACTGACAAAAATTTCCACTTGATTGCAGTTTTCCCCCTTAAACCTTATATCAGGAGTGACTATCTTTTCGATCAAATCTCTCAGGGATGTGAATAGCTAGTTTTTCCCCTCTCAGAGAAAAATATCAACTGAAAGATAAAAAGTGACATTGTATGTGCCTTGTCCAGGAGCCAGTCGATTTATTTAAAAAATGGTGTATGAGCCTGACCTATACATGAAGTTTGTGGCATGTCTCTTGTCAAGTATTGATCACTTAAGACTTTACTGTTTGCCTACTGCAATGTAGGTAATAATCTCTTTTTATTTAGTTTTGTGGCTTTGAATTCTTATCGTGGCTTTGGCTGATTTCTCTGGGACCTATTAGATCTTGCTTTTGCTGTGCAAATGGGCTATGGAAATTAAGCTTGCTGAAGCACTTTTTCCTGGGCAAACAGTCTTTGTTTTCCATCAGCTCACATGTCAAGTGGTTTGTATGCAGATAGTGTACATTTGGAAGCAGCAGGTGCCATCAATCTTCATGACTTTCTGATACACACCATTTCACCTTTACCTATTTCAGAGGGAGATTGCTAGGGATGACTGAGCAATCAAGGTATGCCCCTCCACTGACATAATGGTCTTTTCATCTAGCTCACTTCAGCACTTTGGGATCACTTTTGATTACCTGTTGAAACAGGGTATCTCAATGATGTAATGCTCCCTCCCCCCATTTTGCTACTTGAAAATCCATTTTTTGCACAACCTTCTATTTTTTTTTAATTTTCAAAACCTCATTTTCATATTGGAATAAAAAAATACTAATTCTAGTTTACTTGTTTCCTTTATTTCTATTCCTTTTTTTCCCTCCACTAGATGAAAGGTTAATGCAACAGTTATTTTCTTTGCTGCATGTCTTTGTTGAAGAATCTTTCATGGAACTGAAAAGAGTCACTCAGATGGAAAAAGAGCCATATTTATGAGGGCTATTATGCTTAACTTGGTGGCTCTCAAATATGATCTACACTAAATGAATTAAACTCCTGTCTCTTTCAAGAGAGTGAATGGTAGTAGTTGGAAGGAAAAAAAAGGAGGATAGTCATATTTTATAATCAGGGATTCTTAGCAAGCAATTTTTTTAAAATCAATATATTACATATTGGTGATATCAAATTTCTGGGTTAATGAAATGAATAGCATAACCCTGGAAACTAGCTGTATGTGTCAGTCCTGGCTAAAACGCATTTGGTGTCCAAACTCATGACAGTGATTCCGCAGAAAATTCATTATAAATCTTGATCAAAGTCACAGGTTTTTCTACTGCCATACCCCTAATTACCAAGTTCATGTGTGTGTGTGTGTGTGTGTGTGTGTGTGTGTGTGTGTGTGTGTGTGTGTGTATACAGAGAGAAAGAGAGAGAGAGAGAGAGAGAGAGAGAGAGAGGAGAGAGAGAAAAAAAAGTTTCCCGTGAATGTCAGTTTCACATTAGATATTCACAGATACATTGTGCCAGAGGGTTTTGAGTCCTTGGAAGCAGCCAAATTGAAACTGCCCAACTATGTTTATCAGCAGCTGATCCAAGTCCCTCCCCAAAGTCACCTCTAATGAATATAAAACAGTTAACATGAGTTTATGTAAACAGAAAAACCTCACTGGATATTGGAGCCTTGGAAAAGCTTAAATAAATGAAAAGTCTGAATAATAGAGTATCTTAAACCTCAAGTAGTTTTTCCTATTTATTTGTTTAAAGGACATTAGAGCAATTACAACTCACTGCTAACAAGCACCACCTAGTAAAAGCCCTCAGGGAATATGTTTTAATGAATAATAACAGTATTTATAGTTAGCATATCAACTGTATATATGTAAATGGGTATTTTTAAAGTTCCTGAAAATAGTTTGTTCTCTTCAGTAGATCAAATATTCCCCCACCAATTTTGTATGCACTATTAATTGCTAGGCGATTTATTTAATAAATTATGCAAAAGTAAACTTGAGACCAATTCTTTTCTGAATGTTCATAAATTCCAAATCCAGGGGTGCAAATTAATAAATTACTGAATTCCATGAGGGAGGAATAAATAATTAAGGTGAATTTAAGCATGTCTTCAACATACTTTAGTTCAGAAATATGAACAAATAAATATCTACTTTATATTTTTAAAGCCATGAGTATGCCTCATTCAGTTTAATGCGAGGTGGCATTGTTTAGCAGAAGGAACACTGAACTTACAGCCAGGCAAACTTACAACCAGATCAATCAATATTCATTAAATGCCTACAATTTTCCAGGAACTGTGCTAAAGTTCTAGATATACAAAAAAGCAAAAAGCATTCCCTAACCTCAAGAAGACTGCATTTTAATTGAAGAAACAACATACAAATGAAGACATAAAAAGAAACAACAACAAAAGCTATATACTAGATAAATACTAAATAATTATGAGAAGGAAGGAAGGCACTAGAATTAAGAGGAAATTCCTTCAACTCTCTGAGGATCTCAGTTTCTTCCTACATAAAATTAGGTGATTAAAATTATTAAATCCTTTCCATCACATAAAATTCTGTGATTTTATAGCATTCATATCATTTTTAAAAATACCTATTGTATGTAAAGAAGTGTGCAAAAAAATTGGGAATATTCATTTTTTTAAAGGTAAGATATGTTCCCTACTAGGGTCACAGAGATATAGCAAGTGTCTGAAGTCAGATCTGAACTTAAGTCTTCCTTATTGCAGCCTTGTACTCTGTTCCCTGTGTCACTCTATCCCAATAGCTTGTATAATACAGTAGGAGAATATAACAAATACACAAATAAATAAATATAGTGCAAAATGATATATAAGTTCATCAAAAAGATGTAAACAAAATAGTATGCAAGATACAAGGGAGCTTAAAAGTTCACTCATTACTTGAATGGATTATGTCAGAAGGGGCCTTGGAGAGGATAAGGCATTTGAATTTGGTTTTAAAGGATGGCTAAAATTACTTCCATTTTAGGTCTCTAAGAACTTTAAGAGCAAACACCAGAGGTCTGTGTTTAAATTTTTCAAATTTTATCTGCATTTTCCAGAAGGTTCTTGGCTTAGGGAAAAAAAATGTACTTTTTAAAAAAAATACGGGCTTGTGTAAGGAACATGGGGGCAGAAAGAACTTTCAGGAGTTTATTGCAATAACCATGGTGGATGGAAAGCTAGCACTTGTTTGGTGACAGTGAGATTGGAAAATGAACACAGGAGATATTTTAGAGATAAACACAGTATACAGAATGTTTCTGGCAATGAGACTATATAGAAATGTGTTCATCACAGGTAAATAAAGTATATTACAAATAAAAGTAGTCACCATACTTACCCTTCCCATTATATATAATATAAGCAAATACTTGTGTGATTATCTATCTAAATCTATCTATCCATCCATCCATCCATCCATCCATCCATCCATCCATCCATCTATCTGTCTGTCTGTCTGTCTGTCCGTCTGTCCGTCCGTCCATCCGTCTGTCTGTCTATTCATCTGTCTATTGTAGTCCTTTACTCACTGTCTTTGCTTCCAACTGGTATGAGAACTTTCTGAGGTCACTAATCTTACCTAGCAAAGTGGAAGTAGCAGTGGTATGAGAATCTGTCCTAGTTAACTCATGGACTAGCTCTGTGATCTTTAGCAAATAGTCCTACCTCTCTGAGACACAGTTCCTTCCACTATAAAATGAGAGAATCTCAGGTCCAATAATAAATGAACTTGACAATAAAAGGTTACTATGAATCTCCAAACAATAAAAAAAAATAACCTGGCCATAAAAAGGCTACTGTGGCGACCGAAGATCAAGACAACATCTCAGAAGACAACAATGTCATAATTGCTAAAAGCAAAACCTCAAAGACAAAATGTGAATTGGACGCAAGCCCAAGAACAATTCTTGGAAGAGATCAAAAAAGATTTTAAAAATCAAGTAAGAGAGATAGACAAAGATTGGAAAAAATAAATGAAAATTATATTAGAAAATTATGAAGAGAGTCAATAAATACTAAACTAAGTAACACTTTAAAAAATTGTTCAAAAGGTAAAGAACATAAAATTCACCGAATTAAAAAAAGAAACAACTCCATATAAAGCAGTATTGGCTTGATAGAAAAAGAAGTGTGAAAACTCACTGAAGAAGAAAAAAAGTTTTAAAATTAGAGTTGAGCAAGTTGAAGCTAATGACTCCATGAGACATAGTAACAATCTCCCCCAAAACTCAAAAGAATGAAAAAAACCCCCAAATTTAAAATATCATACTGGAAAAACAACAAAACTGGAAAACAGATTGAGGAGAGAAATTTAAATAATTGCTATACTACCTAAAAACCATGATAAAAGAAAGAGCCTGGATATCATATTTCAAGAAATTATTGAAAAAAAAAACATTCCTAATATCTTAGAACCAGAAAATAAAAGACAAATTGAAAGAATCCACCAATCACCACATGAAAGAAATCCCCATATAAAAACTGTCAGGAATGTTATAGCCAAATTTCAGAGCTCCCATGAGATTCAAAGAGTAAATGTTTAAAGAAGTTAGATAGAAGCCATTCAAATACTATAGAAGCACTGTCAGAATCACACAAGACTTAGCAACTAACATATTAAAAACTAGAGGACTGGGAATATGATGTTTTGAAGCAAAAGAGCAGGGATTACAACCAGGAATAACCTACCTAGAAAAATTGCATGTGACCCTTTGAAATAGAGGTCTTCAAGTGTTCCCAATGAAAATACCAGAGCTAAATGGAAAATTTGACTCTCAAATATAAGACTCAAGAGAAGCACAAAAAGGTAAACAGGAAAGAGAAATCATAATGGACCCAATAAGTTTAAACTGTTTACCTTTCCTTTGCTATGTCAGTAAGTTCAAGGGGCATGGAAGATTTTTAAATCTTATAAGAATTACAATTGCAAAGGAATTTATCATGAAAACAATCTGGAATTTGATAGGAAATAGGGTGGTGTATCAGTGGAATAGATTAAGTATACAGTACACAGTAATAAATGACTGTAGTAATCTAGTATATTTTAAATTCAAAGACATACATTTTGTTGGCAAGAACCTGAATTTTGATGAAAATTGTTCAGAGAACAAGAAATTTCTGGATAAACTAGGAACAGGTCAACATCTCATAGCATACACCAAGATAAGATCAAAATGGATAGAAGATTGAGACACAAAACGTGTTATCATAGTTAAATTAGGAAGCATGGAAAAATGTACCTGTCAGATCTATGTGTAAGAGAAGAGTTTCTGACCAAGAAAGAGATAAAGAGAATCATGGGAAATTAAATAGATAATTTTCCCTTAATAAAATTTAAAAAACCTTTGCACAAACAAAACTAATTCAGCCAAAATAAGAAGGGAAATAGAAATTTTGGATAAAAATAACTAAATCTTTTTGATAAAAGGCTCATTTCTCAAATATAAAAAGAATTGTGCCTAAATTGTAAAAACAAGAGCCATTCCCCAGTTGATAAATTGTCAAAGGATATAAACAGGCAGTTTTAAGAAGAAATCAAAGTTATCCATAATATAATGTAAAATGCTCTAAAATGCCACTGATTAGGGACAAGTCTGAAGTAGTATCTCATACTTAACATATTGGCTAACATGACAGAAAAGGAATATGAGGAATTCTGAAGGGGATATGGAAAAATTGGTATACTAATACACTATGGGTCAAGTTGTAAAGTATTTCAACCTTTGTAGACCAAGTTAGAACTATGTTCAAAATTATAGCTCTAAAATTATGCTTACTCTTTAACTCAAGAATATCACTGGAACATCAATATCCCAAAACAATCACAGAAAAGGGAAAAGGACATATTTATACAAATATATGCATGTGCATATATATACACATATATTTGTGTGTGTATTTGTCTGTATATACACATAGATGTAAACATAAATGAACATACATTCCATATGTGTGTATAGGTAAGTATATGTTTGTTTATGTATGTGTACACACACATATATATACTTGTGTGTGTGTGTGTGTAAACTCTTTTTTGTGGTTTGGAGAATTAGAAATCCAGGGGATCAGAGGAGGCCCATGAATTGGGGAATGGCTGAACAAGTTGTAGTATATGATTGTGGCGGAATACTATTGTGCTATAGAAATGATGAGCAGGATGGTTTCAGAAAAATGTGAAAAGGCTTATATGAACTAATGCGAAGTTAAATGAGCAGAACCATGAGACTATTGTACACATTAACATCAATATTGTAATGATGATCAACTGTGAAAGACTTAAATGCTCTGATCCAGACAGTGTTTCTGGACAATTCTGAAAGACACATCATGAAAAATGCTATCCACATCCATAGAGAGAGCTGATGAACTTTGAATACAGATTGATGATTTTTTTCTTTTTCTTTGCTTTTTGCCTGTTTTCTTTAGCAACACTGCTAATATGGAATTATGATTTGCATGAGTTCACATATATGATTGATATTAAATTGTTTCCTCCGCAAGGAGTGGGGAGAGTTGGGAATGAAGGAGAACATTTTGAACTCACAATTTAAAAAAATTATTATTAAAAAATGTATATGTATTTGGGAAATATTTGATGAAATAAAATAAATTTTTAAATAGTTGGCAGTCTTTGGAAGTTAAAGCAATCCTCTTTTCTTTTTAAACTTTATTTTTATTTGTTTTCTTGTTTACATTATTCAATTTCATTACATTTTTGAATTACAAATTTTCTCCCCATCTTGCCCCTGCCCCACCCCTAAAACAGCAATCCCACTGTAAAGCCCCTCCCC
>JAQQSW010020645.1:0-10813 GCA_028646575.1 Pseudocheirus occidentalis | reverse complement strand
ACTTTTCCTAGCAGTTTTTGTCAAATAGTGAGTTCTTATCCCAGAAGCTGGGGTCTTTAGGTTTATCACATAGTTAATTACTATAGTCATTGAATGCTGTGTCTCTGTAAAGCCAATCAGCAGTAGATTCCTGACAGAATGCTACTGTGAACAGCTTTTAAGATTCAGATTACACAGTATTAGTGAACACTCTGTTTATTCCATTACAGCTCAAGATTCAGTACAATGTTCACAGTTTCAACAATTCACAATATTATATACAATCTTCAGAACAAGGAAAGTCTCAATATTATATCTTATTACATAAAGGAACAAGGAACAAGAGAAGAATCAGCTGGTTTCCCTAAAGGAGAAACTAGCTTCACATTTTTAGATTCAATCAGTCAAGTTAAAGATCCAATCAAACAATTAACAAAAGGAATGACCTAGTTTCCCTAAGAGGTAGTTGATTCAATCAACAATTAACAATATATTGATCTTCCACTCATGGGGCAACCATTAACTTTCATCTCCAAATAAAGTTCTTAGACAACTACACAAACCTTCCACCCCTTGATTTCTAACAAAACTCAGTGTAGTCCAAGGGGAGGCCTTTTCTTCATTTTGACTCTGGGTAGTCTCTCTGATTCCCTGGATCCTCTTCCCTGGTCCCAGCTCCCTCCTGAGCCTGTCAAACAATCACCTAGAGTCAGGAGCAGAAAGCTGACAGGTTCTCGTCCAGTCTTCAGAGATGAACAGTTCCCAGGTCCTTGTCCCGTCCTCAAGGCAATCCCCGGCACACAGTGAAGTTCACCCAGTTCAGCACACCTTACACCCTTCAGGACTTCTCTTGCCTGGAACTCAAGGATCAGCCAGGCCACCGCAAAAAAACGTCCCATCCTGTTCATGTCTTGAGTCAGCTTTCAGATACTGGGAGAGGAACACACTCTCTTTCTCCCTATCAGCTAACTTCAGTCTCCACAAATCTTCCTTCACTGAGGAGTGCTCCTTCATTGAGGAGCCAATTCCAAAATCTCTCTGTCTCTCTAAAATTCTCCTATTCATAAGCACTGGCCTTCTCCCAAGTCAACAGGGGAGTTCACACCTTTTCACCAATGCACAGAGTTCTATACTTAGCCCTAAATATCTGATCTACTTAGCCCTAAATATCAAACAAATTGATTACCATTACAGTCTAATGTATTATTCTGTTCCCCTGATCCACTACTCTATTCCTCTACCAGTTCCAAGTAGTTTGGAGGAATGCTGCTTTACAATACAGATTAAAATCTGGTATGGCTGGGCCACTTTCTCTATCATTCCTTTTTATTAATTCCCTTTATATTCTGGACCTTTTGTTGGTCCAAATGAATTTTGTTACTTTTTTCTAGCTGTATAAAATAATTTTTTGGTAGATTAATTGGTATGTCATTAAATATTTAAATACATTTAGATAAAATTGTCATTTTGGTTATATTAGCTTGAAAGAGCCATGAACGACTGATGTTTTTCAAATTATTTAGATCTGACTTTATTTAAAGTGTTTAAAGTATTTTGCAATTGTGTTCATATGGGTCCTGGGTTGGTTTTGGCAAGTAGATTCCCATATATTTTATAAAGTCTTGAGTAAATTTAAATGGAATTTCTCCTTGTTCTTGGGCTTCATTAGGAATATATAGTAATGCTGAGTCTTTACATGTGTTTACTTTTTATCCTGCAACTTTGATAAATTTATTTATTATCTCAAGTAGTTTTTAACTTGATTCTCTAGGATTCTCAAAGCATATCATCATAACATCTTAAAAGAGTGATAGCTTAGTCTCTTTTTTGCCTAATCAGAATCCTTCAATTTCTTTTTCTTCTCTTATAGCTACTGCTAACATCTCTAGTAATAAATTGAATAAGAGGGGTGATGATGGACATCCTTGTTTCACCTCTAATCTTATTGGAAATGCTTCTAGCATATCTCCATTATATATAATACTTGATGATGATTTTAGATAGATGCTACTTGTTATTTTAAGAAAGACTCCATTCATTCCTATACTTTCAAGTGTTTTATAGGAATGAATATTGTACTTTGTCAAAAGCTTATTCCGTATTTATGGAGAAAATAAAATGGTTTCTACTAGTTTAATTTTTGATATGATAGATTATACTGATAGTTTTCCTAACATTGAACCATCTTTACATTCCTTGCATAAAACCTCCCTGATCAAAGTGTACTATTCGCATGATTAGTTGCTGTACTCTTATTGCTAATATTTTATTTAAGATATTTGAGTCTATATTCATAATGGAAATTGGTCTATAATTTTCTTTCTCCACTTTGTCTCTTCCCAATTTAGGTATCTGTTCTATATATGTGTCATAAAAAGAATTTGGTAATACTCCTTCTTTTCACTTTTTCTCAAATAATTTGTAGAGTATTGGAATACATTATTTTATATGTTTGATAGAATTCACTAGTAAATCCACCTGGCCCTGGAGAATTTTTTTCCTACAGAGTACATTGATGGCTCATTAAATTTTCTTCTGTTTTAATTAGGTTATTTAATTATTTTATTTCTTCTTTACATAATTTATGCAACTTATACTTTTGTAAATATACATCCATTTCACTGATAGTTAAATGTATGGGAATACAATTGGGCAAAATTATTCCTAATGATTGTTTTGATTTCCTCTTCACCAGAGGTATATTCACATGTTTCATTTTTTATACTTGTGATTTAGTTTTTTTCTTTTTTTATCATATTTACTAAAGTCCATCAATTTTATTGTTTTTTTTTAATAAAACCAGGTCTTAGTTTTATTTGTTAATTTAATAGATTTCTTTATTTCAATTTTATTAATCTCTCTTTTGGTTGTCAGTCTTCCCAATTTAGTATTTAATTGTGGGATTTCAATGTGTTCTTTTTCTAACTTTTTCAGTTGCACGCCCTATTTATTGATTTATCTTTTCTCTATTTTATTTGTGTAAGTATTCACATATAAAACTTCTACTAAGAACTGTTTTTGCTGCATCTCACAAGTTTTGGTATGTCGTCTCATTATTGTTATCCAGTTTTCAGTCCCCATTTCATTTTCTCCAGAGGTCTATCATATGTCCCTTCTATAAAATTCTATTTACCTCCTTTACTTCTTTCTTGTTTAATTTTTTTTGCTTTTTTTTGGAGGGCAGTTGGGTTTAAGTGACTTGCCCAAGGTCACACAGCTAGATTTTTGCACTAAGTGTCTGAAGTCAGATTTGAACTCAGGTCCTCCTGACTCCAGGGCTGGTGCTCTATTCAGTGCGCCACCTAGCCGCACATATTTTTGTCTATTTTAAGATAAGATTTATCAAGTTCAGAGAGAGGGAGATTAAGATACCCCACTAGCATAATTTTGCTATCTATTTTTCTAACTTTCTTAGCTTCTTCTCTAAGAATTTGGATGCTATATCACTTGGTACACATGCTTAGCAATGATATTGCTTCATTTTTGCTGGTGCCTTTTTAGCAAGATACAGTTTTCTTCCTTTTCTCTATCAATTAGATCTATTTTTGCTTTTGATTTATCTGAGATAAGGATTGCTCCCCTGATTTTTTGACTTAATTTGAAGCATAATATATTCTACTCCAGCCTTTTACCTTTAACCTGCAGGGATCCTCGTTTCAATGTGATTCTTGTAAATAGCATATTGTAAGATTATGGCTTTTAATCCATTCTGCAATCAGCCCCTGTTATACAGAAGATATCAACTCATTCACATCCACAGTTATGATTCTTTGTCTTTCCCTCCATCCTATCCCCTCTTTTTTCATGGTTTTATTACTCCCTTCTCCCTTTCCCTCCTTAAGAGTTTTCCTTTTGACCACTGCCTCTCTCAGTATTCCCTCCCTATCAATACTCTCCTCCCTTTTCCTACCTTTCACTCTTACTGTTTCTTCTTTCCTTCTAAATATTCAGTGATCTAATGAACATCATGATACTATTATGTGGCAAAATTGGAACTTCAACCCAAGTCTTCAAATGCAAAGTTCATCATTCTGTCCAATATAACACACTGATTCTCAATTAAAATCAAAGTATGATACATGTTCTCTTCATTTGAGAATTTGGAAAGAGAATGAATATAAGATGGGTGGATAAAAACAACAAGAACAGGGTATAAGATTAGTAATGAAGAAAAAGATGACTTGATAAGTAAGGTTTGCATTTGAACTAGATAACATAAAAAATAAATTGTCCTGCAAACATCTATTATTTTTACTGGTTGCATTTTGATTCATTTAAACAAAACATGAAATGATTTAACTCTAAATTTCAAACTACTTTAAAAATTTGTCAGAAATATGTTTTTTTCACATTCAAAACAATAACAATAGGTACTTTATATAACAGGGGTTATGGCAAGAAATTAAAGAAAAGTTTACAAAATAAAGAAGAGGCTTACAAAATTACTTCAGAGCCCTCAACTAAAACTGAATATGATATGTAGCATACATTTGTGTTTCAACAAACAAGAAGCGATCAGCCAGACTAATAGAGGTAAATGATAAAAAATAAGTCCTAAATTAAGTTATAAATTTGTTTTCAGTATAGCTAACTCGTTAATTTCCTACTATACATTGTTCTGAATTGAACTAGACTTTTTCTAAAAGCCTACTCATATCAGTTCCAGCTGGACATGTATAATTACCAAAATAAACGTGAGATCAATTATCAATGAATTTTATATGCTACACTTTGATATCCAGTGTTATTGGAAAACCAGTTGTGTATATTTATTCAAAAAGAATAGCTGGCATATCTGGCATTTGAAAAAACACCAAAAATAGAAAACATTTAGAAACAATAATGTTTTTTTACATCATTTAATGATGAACATATTTTCCCTCCTTTTTTATTGCTTCTCATACAACATTTTGTTGTATTTTTTTTCTTCCTTTTTCATTTTCCCACTAGATAAGTCAGTTCAGTCTCTTGGATAAGAATCAAGCTAATGATTCTTGGACCCATGTATTTATAAATACAATTGAATTGTGATGATCTTTATGTGGGTAGAATTCTGTATTAGTAGCGTTTATGTGAATGTATGTATTAAACTATATATAAGAATGACATAAAACCAAAAGGAGGTTTGAGCATGGATTTGGGGGATGGGCGGAGCTAAGACAGCAGAAAGGAAGCAGGAGCTTTCCATGGTCCTCTGACAACTCTGTTGCTAAAGGCTAAAAAGTGAATTTGAATGGATATAAGAGTGACAGAACCCATTGTGAGTCAGAGTATGGCAGATTTCCAGCCCAGGAAAGTGCCTACTCAGGTCAAAGTAAGGAAAACTCGGAGCACAAGGGAGTCACACCAGCATGGAAATGAGAGCAGAGAACAGCAGACTGAGAAGAAGCCACAGCCAGCCAGCAGACTCACACAGCTAAAGGGATTTGCAGCCATTTCACCACAGGACTGAGGATCACCAAACCAGGCAGGAAAAAATTCGGGGCCCACAGCAGGGTCAATAGCTTTTCCCGGGGCAACCTGGATGTTTAAAATTATATGCCCATACTTCCAGAAGCCAAGATGAAGGAATAAAGTTTAGTTTCTCTCATCCCCCCTCCCTGACTCAGAAAAGTCCAGAGTTAAATACCCCACCCAGAGTAAAATCTTGAATAAGTGAAAACAGCCTCAGGCTTGGGTGTGACTGAGGAAAGAGGAAAGAAGACAGTACAGAGTCCAAGCCCAGGAGGGTGGAGCAAGCAAGCCCTAACAAGAAAATCCCAGGTGTGCTTTAGCATCACCAGGCCAATCAGCAAAATGCAGCTCTGTCCTGCCTCTGGCCTTGAGCTGTAGCCTGCTCTGAGGCTGCCTGAGCTTTAGCTCAAAGACACAAAATCAGAAAACTGAAGGAGCCAGACCACCTGACTGCCATAGGTTACAGCATAAGCCTCAGGGTAACTCAGGGGAATTATTGAGAATCTTGGTCTTGGCCTCAGGCTACACACTGTGGGCCTACATTTACCAAATGCCTACCACCCAGCCAAAGAAGTTCAATACTTCAGCACACAGAAGCAGATATCCACTCTAAAAATCCAGGACATAGGCTCACACAGTGGGGAAGAAGTAAACTGCAAAGGATAGGACTATCAAATCCTTTTATAGTGAGCAAGAAAAACCAAATTCAAAAGGCAACAGAAAGTCTATACTCACACTGAAAACCAATGAAGGAAATGAGAATTCATTTGAAGCCCAAAAAGCCTTCTTGGAGGATTGCAAAAGAGATTTTAAAAATGAAATTAGATAGGTAGGCGATAAATTTAAATCTACAGTGACCAAATTGGAAAAAAAATCTCACTGAAGAAAACAAATCTTTAAAAAGTAACATTGGAGAACTAGGGCATGAGGTCCAAAATCTAACCAGAGAAAATACCTCCCTAAAAATGAAAAATGAACACATGGAAAAGGAACTCTACAAACTAATTGAGGAAAATAATTCACTAAAAATTAAAATCAGACAAATTGAAGCTAAGGACACTAAGATGCAGCAACAGTCAGTCAAAAAAAATATAAAGATTGAAAAATTAGAAGAAAGTACAAAGTATCTCACCCACAAAACAACTGATCTTGAAAACAGATCCAGGAGATATAACCTAAGAATTATAGGCCTACCAGAAAGCCATGATTAAAAAATCACCCTGAAGAGCATCCTCCAAGAGATTAACAAAGAAAACTGCACTGAGGTCCTACAATCAGAAGGAGAAATTGTTATTGAAAGAATTCACTGATCTCCTCTTGAAAAAGGTCCCAAATTGGAAACTCCAAGATATATAGTAGCCAAATTACAGAGCTACATGGTCAAGGAGAAAATACCGAATGCAGCCAAAAAGAAACAATCCAAATATCATGGATCCACAGTTAGGATTACAAAATATTTGGCAGCTGCTACATTAAAAGATTGGAGGGAATGGAATGTGATATTTCATAAATCAAAAGAGATAGGACCACAACAAGGATCAACTGCCCAGCAAGACTGAGCATATTCTTTCAGGAAAGGAGATGATCATTTAATGAAATAAAGGACTTCCAGACTTTCCTTATGAAAAAGCCTTAGCTCAATGGAAAATTCTATCGCCACTTACGAAACCCCAGAAAGACATAAAAAGGTAAACAAGGAAAACATACACTCACACATATACATACACACGGAGATGTTGAAATGTGCATATAACTTGGGACTCAACAAGAATAAACTGTTTACATCCCTTTATGAGAATCAGATACCTGTCAATACTCAAATTTGTATAAGTATTGTGACACTTAAAAGGGATGTAAACAGAAAGAGGCTGTGGGTATAATTGGATAAATCTAAAGATTTAAAAAGAAAGCCTATTAAGGGGAAGAAAGGGACTGTAAGGGGAGAAAAGGAAAGTTCGAAGCAGAAGATGGTAAATTATGCCACTAGAAGAGGCATAAAATCATACTAAAGTGCAGGGGTGGGAAGGAAGGAGATGAGCATCATATGATCATTAGTCTCATTGGTTCTGATTTAAAGAAGGATCAATACAAATGGCTAAGTTTACATCCTAACATTAAAAGATGCAAAAATTCATAACAATAGAGAGAAAAGAGGGAGGGAGAGGAGCAATATTTGATATTAACTAGCACTGGTTTGGGTTCAAGGAGGGAATGACATACTATGTTAAGAATAAAAATCTATCGTACCCTATAGGCAGTAGGAGAGTAATAAGGGGAGGGTACTCAGTAGAGAGGGAAAGAGTAGCAAGGAGAAAGGGTACATAAAGAGGGGGGAAGACAGGGAGGGAATACTGCGGGAGGTGGTGGTCAAAAGGAAAATTCTTAAGGAGGGGAAGGGAAAAGGAAGACATAGAGGTATAAACAGGGAAGGGAGTAAGATGGAGGGAAAGTCACAGATAGTAATCATAAATGTAAATGTGAATGAAATGAACTCTCACATAAAACACAGGCAGATAGCAGAATGGATAAAACCACAATGCTACAATATCCTGTCTACAAGAAACACATGTGAAACAAGGGGATAGGTACAGGGTAAAGGTAAAGGGATGGTATAGATTATATTATGACTCAGCTAAAGTAAAAAAAATAAAGCAGGGGTAGCAATCCTTATCTCAAATCAAGCAAAAGCTAAAATAGATCTAATTAAAAGAGATAAGGAAGAAAACTACATCCTGCTAAAAGGCACCATCAAGAGTGAAGCAATATCATTACTTAACATATACGCACCAAGTGGTATAGCATCCAAATTCCTAGAGGAATAGTCAAGGGAATTAGAGGAAGAAATAGATAGCAAAACAATACTAGTGGGGGACTTCTATCTCCCCTTCTATGAACTTGATAAATCTAACCTCAAAACAAACAAGAAAGAAGCTAAGGAGGCAAATAGAATTTTAGAGAGGATACACATCATAGATCTCTGGAGAAAACTGAATGGGGATAAAAAGGAATTTACCTTCTTCTCAGCAGTAAATGACACACACAAAAAAATAGACCATGTACTAGGCCATAAAAACCTCACAATTCAGTCCAGAAAGGGACAAATATTAAATGTATCATTGTCAGATCATGATGCGTTAAAATTACATGCAATAAAAGGCCATGGAAAGGTAGGCAAAAAACTAATTTGAAGCTAAATAATTTAATCTTAAAAAATGAGTGGGTTAAACAAGAAATTATAGAAAGAATCAATAACTTCATTCTGGAGAATGACAATAATGAGACATCATGCCAAAACTTGTGAAATGCAGCCAAGACAGTACTTAGGGGAAGTTTTGTATTCCTGAATGCATACATGAAAAAAAAATAGAGAAAATGGAGGCCGATAAATTGGGCATGCAATTGAAAAAGATAGTAAAAGAACAAATTGAAAATCCCCAATTAAAAACTAAATTAGAAATAATGAAAGCCAAAGGAGAGTTTAATAAAATTGAAAATAAGAAGACTATTGAACTTGTAAAAAAAACTAAGAGTTGGTTTTATGAAAAAGACCAATTAAGTTGATAGACCCTTAGTCAATAAGATAAAAAAAAGAAAGGAGAAAACCATATTCTGAGTCTCGAAAAGGAAAAAGGGTGAATGTACCTCCAATGATGAGGAAATTAAAGCAATAATTAGGAATTAGTTTGCCCAAATGTATGCACATACATTTGAAAATCTTAGTGAAATGAACAAACATCTCCAAAAATATAAGTTGCCCAGACTAACTGAAGAGGAAGTAAACTACTTAAACAACCCTATCTTGGAAAAAAGAAATTGAACAAGTTATTAGAGAATTCCCTAAGAAAACACACCTAGGTCCAAATGGATTTAATAGTGAATTCTATCAAACATTTGAAAATCAAATAATTCAAATAAACTACAAACTATTTGGGAAAATTTGTGAGAAAGGAGTCATTCCAAATTCTTTTTATGACACAAATATGGTACTTATGCTTAAATCAGGGAGAGACAAAACAGACAAAGAAAATTGTAGACCAATCTCTCATGAATATAGATGTAAAAATCTTAAATAAAATATCAGTAAAAGGACTACAGCAACTTATAACAAGAATAATACATTTTTACCAGGTTGGATTTATTATAGGAATGCAAGTATGGTTCAATATTAGGAAAACCATCAGTCTTGTTGATCATATCAACAATAAAACTAGCAGAAACCATATGATTGTTTAAATAGATGCAGAAAAAGCCTCTGACAAAATACAACATCCATTACTATTAAAAACACTAGAAATTATATGAGTAAATGGAGTTTTCCCTAGAATAATGGGTAGCATCTACTTAAAGCCATCAGTAAGTATTATATGCAATGGGGATAAACTAGAAGCACTTCCAATAAGATCTGGGGTGAAACAAGGATGTCCACTATCACCCCTCTCTTTCAATCTGGTACTATAAATGTTAGCAGTAGCAATTAGAGAAGAAAAAGAAATCAAAGGAATCAAATTAGGCCAAGAGGAGACTAAGCTATCATTCTTGGCAGATGGCATGTTCATATACTTGGAGAATCCTAGAGAATCAAGTAAAAAACTTCTTGAGACAATAAATAAATTTAGAAAAGCAGCAGGATATAAAATAAATTGACAAATTCTCAGCATGCCTATATATGTCCAATGAAGTTCAACAGCAAGAGATAGTAAGAGAAACCCCATGTAAAGTTACTGTAGACATTACAAAATATTTGGGAATCTAACTGCCAAAACAATCCCAGTACCTTTATGAACACAGCTATAGAACACTTTTCGCACAAATAGAATCTGATCCAACTAATTTGAAAAACATCAATTGCTCATGGCAGGGTAGAGCTAATATAATAAAAATCACAATTTTACCTAAATTAAATTACGTATTTGATGTCATTCCAATCAATCTACCAAAAAATTACTTTATAGGACTAGAAACGAAAAGTCCAGAATATCAAGGCAATTAATGAAAATAAATGTTAGTGAAGGTGTCCTAGCTGTACCAGATTTTAATCTCTATTATAAAGCAGCAGTCCTGAAAACTGGCTGGTACCAGCTAAGGAATAGAGTAGTTGATCAGTGGAATAGATTGGGTACCAAAGACTCAGTAGTCAAGGACTACTGACTACTACTACAAACATACTGTTTAATAAGCCCAAAGACCCCAGTTTCTGGGATAAGAATTCACTATTTGGCAAAAAATGCAGGGAAAATTGGAATATATTATGGCAGAAACTGGGCATAGACCATCATCTAATGCCACACACCAAATTCAAGTCTATTTTTTTTTAGAGGTAACACTTTTATTAACTCCATTTTTTAAATTTTTTTTAAATTTTAATTTATTTTCTTGGTTA
>JAQQSW010020644.1:0-10813 GCA_028646575.1 Pseudocheirus occidentalis | reverse complement strand
CTGGTTTTGGGACTCAGTGTTATGGTTTCTGAATAAATACCTTGGTTCTGCCTTCCATGGGAGAATTTGCTACATTTTGTGATCCAAAACTATACCAGCATATTCATAACCATCATGGGTGTTGTGAATATCTCATTATTGATACACCTGTGATGACTGAAGAAATACTACAAATATTTCAGAAATGAGATGCTGGGGAATTAGAGCAGATAGTTTTTGCTGAGAAATGGCAATCCTCTCTGTATCCTGTGTGACTTTTTCCATGTCCTCTTACAAATCCTCCATGGTTCATCTACCCAACAATGACACCAGACACTTTTTACAATGTCTTTACACTAAATATGTACCAATAGAGCACAGGAAAAAACTCTACCCAAGAAACATACTGTGCCATAAAATGACAGGGATTCCAAAGGAGCAAACTGAAAGAAATGAAAATCCTACTTCATTATTGCACAGCTTAAGTCTTTGTATATACAGAATTCCTTAAAAACATATGGTCTCATGCATGCATAGGTACAAATATGTACCCATCCATATGGCACATTATGAGGTAGTTGTGTGTGGGGGGGTATATTGCATCTTTCTCTAGTTTCACACTGAATTTCCTCATGTTTCATGCATTCTTTTTAAGCTGGCTGAAAAATACGGACCCATCTTTACTGTTTATATGGGAACTCAGTGTACTGTGGTGCTACATGGATATGACATTTTAAAGGAAGCTCTAATTGATCACCCAGATGCATTTGTAGGCAGACTAATTACGCCAATCATGGATGATATAGTCAAAGGAAAAGGTAAACAGTATATTCAAACAAAGATTATGCCAGAGTATATCCACTACAATCTACCCCATTACTCCACCTCAGACCACAGGTATTGGTTTCATTTTTGTTGTTGTTTTAAGCACCTAGGGCAAGACCTTCATGTGGTACATACCTGATACTTACTGTGCTACACTGCATTTTGGCTTGAATTGAATAAAATTAATGTTGATCAATAACTTAAGTGCAAAGTCCATGTCCAACATGCAGGCTGTGCACTCCATAACCTCCAGTGTTAGAATAACCCATGTCCTGTTCTTCTTCTTTGTTTAGGAGTTATTTTAAATCTTGGAGACAGGTGGAAACAACTCTGTAGATTTTCCCTGATGAGCCTAAGGAACTTTGGGATGGGGAAGAGAAGCGTTGAAGAGAGAGTTCAAGAAGAAGCCCAATGCCTGGTGGAGGAGCTTAGGAAAACAAATGGTTGGTTGTCATTTTTTCCCTCCTAGACTTGTAGGGTCCCACTGCTCACACAATCTGTGTGCTACATACTTCTTGCTTTTGAAGTTACTCTAAACTCTGCCTTGGTCTACTGAATAGGCAATCACTCTGCTGGGCAAGAGAAGTTCTTTCTCTCTTTTCATACTCAGGTGTTATCAGCTTATCTAGTTTCCTTACAAAGGATAAAGGAAATTGTCCAGGAGAACAATAATCACCGGCCTTAGAGGGATTAAACATCATATCTTGGTATGGGCAGAAGAGATGTCCAGTTCCTATGAGAATGGAAACATTTTAGTTAAAGCTATTTTTTGTCCTTTGGTAACTTTTCTCTACATTAGGCCAACCCACTGATGCCACCTTCATCATTGGCTGTGCTCCATGCAATGTTATTTGCTCTATCCTCTTCTGAGATTGATTCAAGTACAATGATAAGAAATTCCTATATCTAATAAAGTTATTAAATGAAAGCTTTCAGCTTATTCGATCACCATGGGCACAGGTAAGGCCAGAGTTCTCTTCTTATTCTGTGGTTGTTTGCCGAGTTTCATTAACAAGTTCAGTATATCATATATAGGCTCTGATCTCTTAGAAGTTCCTTAACAAACATGAGTACACACACCCACAAACACACACACACACATTCATGTGTCATGCACTAAAGGACCATAATGTCATGAAATTCATCTGTCTCCAATAAGATTCAGGTATATAGTCTCTACTCAGTAGGCCTATGAACTAGTTCTAGGCCATGCAAATACTTATGTTATAGAGATAATTGTCTGATAGTAGCCTAAGATATTCTAAGTAGGTTATTATTCATAGATGTGGCCAAGTAGAATAGTGATCAATAAAGAGCATAACTAGGTCATTCTGGAGTGGTTAAGGTCAGCTAGCAAAAGCTAAGTGAACAATCCACTTAGGCCAATAGCATATATTGATTCTGGGAATCTTGTTTCCCTAGCTTCTACTATTGATGGGCATGTAGGATCAAAGCTTTCATTCACTGAAGGCAGAACTTAGGGTCTTCATCAAAACAAACTTTCTTTTCATTTCCATATGTTATATTTCACTTATGGTCTGGGATCCACTTTCCAGCAAAACCCTTCTCTTTTAGAATGTAAGAATTTTGATTTGCTTCATTGCTGTCTATATCATGATAGCCTAGAACAGGACATGCTTCATATTGAGTCCTGTGTAAATGCTTAATGGATTTTATTAACTTAATCTGCATTTAATTGATTGGATGTCTTGGTGTCTATGTTCTTTTAAAAAAATAACGTGGGCTTTTCCAAGGTCAGTAGATTTCCCTTAACTCAAACATCAGCCTTTTTTGAACAAGGACATAATATTTTGATTTCTGGCCCATCAGTGGGTAGCATAACACTGGGCAGATTAGTTTTCAGATAATTACCAATTTAGGTTTAAATTTTAGAAGACTTATGAAACTCTTGGAATCTGTTCAGAGCAACTAATTACTCCTCACTACCCAGGAGGGCTATTCCTTTGACTGAAAGATCACAAAAGCATAAAATTTAGGGAAATAAAAGAATTTAATGAACAGAGGGTTAGACCTGGAGTGAGGAAGAATGAATCTGAAACCTCTTTTAGAAACTTAATAGTTTTATGGCCCTTGAAAAGCCACTTCACATCTCCCTTCTTTTCCTTGCGCATATTAATATTAATAATACAATCACCTACCTATCAAAGTTTTTGTGAGACTAAAATGAACCAATATATGTGAAGTGCTTTGGGTACTTCTATAGTGATACATAGACACTGGCCATTTTGGGTATTATTATTATTATTGGAGAGATGAGGAAATTGAGGTTTAGAGAAGTGACATGATTTATCTGAGGTCACCATGTATGTCAGGGGCATGCATACTCACCCAACTCTTCTGACTCCAAATCCAATCATCTTTCCATGCAACGATTGTTCTTTTGCTAAAGAATACTTGATTTCTTCTTCACAAAACAGACAGGAACTTACTTAGCAAGAACCATGAATTTCTACCATCTCTAAATCCTGTAGCTGATGTGAATTTCAACACCATTGTCAGTCTGAGGCTCTTCCCTCTTGGCAAGGAGAGTGAGTGGTGATAAATTCAGGAAATTATGGCATTCATTTCTATCTTCAATTTCATAGGAGCCATAGACCAAGGCTTTCCAGAGATAGAAAATAGTATCCTGTTTATGTGACACTCTACATCCTCCAAATCTGACATTATCTTAACTATTCAACTTGATCCACATACTATTACTCTTTATGTAATTTATGTCTGAGCCATGCTGGACCATTTTATCTCCCATACTATTACCCTTTATGTAATTTATGCCTGAACCATGCTGGACCATTTTCTCTCCCATACTATTACCCTTTATGTAATTTATGCCTGAGCCTTGCTGGACCATTTTATCTCCCACATTAAACCCTGTACTTCTTCGACATTGTGCCTTTGTTTCCCTGTCCCCTGTTACTTAGGTGTCCTTCAGGTTCCCTTTTTGCCCGTTGTGTTTTGACAACTCATCAAAGTCAAATTGAAATGCTTCCTACTTCATGAAGCCTACCTTATTCCCTTCAATCAGCAATGATCTTATGCTTCAGGATCTCCCATAGCATTTTATAAGCATCCAACTGATGGACAAATTGTATAGTATTTATTTAACAGTCGTCTGTGTATATTTATCTTATTACCCTTCTGAAATATGAACTCCATGTGGTAAAGGATAGTATCTTTTAATAACTTTGTATCTCTCTGTACATTCAATATTTTGCTCTATATTGATTAAGTACTTTATAAGCATCAAGAAAAATCATGACAAAGAAGGGAGCCCAGCAGTACCAGATTCCACAATGATCTTTTACCAATTTCAAAAGAGAGAGGCAGGTCAGTGAATTAGATGAAGTATACTATAAACACAAACAAGCTAACCTAGTAGCCTAATGCTTGATATAAAAAACCCCCACCATCTCCTGGTGCAGGAACTCACTATTTGACAAAAATGGGATGGAAATATTAGGAACTCTTTTGGTAAATAATACTTAAGAGCAGAAACTCATTCTGTATAGAAAGATTTCCTTCAAGTTTAGAGATGACAGATATAAAAGGTCACATTACATAAAACTTAGAGATAAAAGGAAGAGATGACCTTTCAAGTCTGTCAATAGGGAAAGAGTTCATGAAAAAAATGGATTTAGAGACTTACGGATGATAAAAGGAGCAATTTTGCGATATAAAATTAAAAATTGTTATCAAAACCAAATTAGTGCTGGTACGACTACAAGAAAAACAATTGATTGATCAGAAATGTTTGCAACAATTTCCTTGGGTAAAAATATTAATGACAAGATTTATAAGGAATTGATCCAAATTTATTAAAGCCACTCAGCAAATGAAAAATGGACAAAAGTTCTGAACAAGTATTTCTGAAGGGAAAATGTCAAAGCTGCAAGTAGCCATATGAAAGATTGTTGCAAATCATTTATAGTTAGAAAAGTAAACACTAAAGCTAATCTCATTCTCATTTGGGAAAGATGATGAAAGAAGATAATGATACATATTTATGGACCTGCAGAAAAACTGGCGCAGTAATATGATGTTGGTGGAGTCCTTCTGGAAAGTCATTTAGAATAGTGCTTTGAAAGTTAATAAACTACATATTGTTTCGGTCAGCAATTTCTCTCTTAACTATAGCCCCTTTATATATCAGAGAAAAATACAAACACTTCTATATAAAAATGATCATAGTACCTTTTTTGTGGTGGTAGAAAACTAAAAACTGAGGGGCCATACCCTTCAATTTGGAAATGTTTGAAAAATTGTTGCATTAATTGGATGTTACACTATTTTACTGGAATAATGAAAGGGAACAGTTCAGAGAAGTCTGGCGAGAATTCTATTAACTGATGCAGAGTGAATTTAGCAGAACTAGGAGATCATTTTGTGTAATTACATAAATATTGTAAAGAAAAACAATTTTGGAAGCCTGAATGATTCTGATCAATGTATTCCACAATATTGATTCCAGAAGATCCATAATGAAATGTGATCCTCTTTTTCTGACTGAGAAGTGACAGAATGAATATGCAGAATGAGTCATCCATTGAAGACAAAGAAAATGTGGGATTTCCATTTTGCTTGACTTTATATTGTTAGAAGAATTTTTAAACTTCTAATTTCAAGAGTCTGGAAGAGACAATTTTTGTTCATTGAAAAACAAAATAAAATGAAAAAAGTTGATTTTACACTTTCTGCTCTAAAGAAAATCTTATTTGTCAAGTTCTGAGCTTCTGTGATGGTTACAGCTTTCCTTTTACTGAAGTTTCTGATTAGCTTCCCTCCCCCTAATGCTAATGACCACCTCTACTGAAACTTGGCAGCACTATACTCTGCTAATGTCCTCTCTCTGGTGGAGATAGAATCATTATCTTCTACCCACATTCCTTTTTCTGCTCCATACCCTTTAAGTCAGAGAAATGAGACCGTTACTACCTGAACTTCAGTGAGGCCAATGACTTCTGATTTCCCTAGTTCTGTTATGCACAACCCTGAAACTTTTTCTGTCCAATTAGAATAAGATGTTTTGTCTGTTGATGCCTGCTAGAAATTCCCCCTCTTCCATAATCAATACCCAGTCTTTCCTGAAAGGATGTCAAATCCTAACCCCCCCACCCCCCGCCACTCCATTTTACTGCACTTTAAAGACTGTCAAAAAATTGGTCCCAAATGGCTTTCTTAAAAATGTGGTCTTGATTTTTCCTTTCAAATGCTTCAAAATATATTTAAATAAAGATAAATATATTATATTGGCATGAGTATGTGACAATCAGTGTATTGACAAACTGTTGCTAGTGCTGTGAATTGTCCATGTAATCTAGAAATCATTTTTAGATCTATTGCTCTCCAATTAGTATATTATGTGTCCATTGAAACAGCAATATCATTATTTGGCAAGTAACACCCACCCACCCCCAATAAAAAAGAATGCATGAAATATTGAAAGTCATTTGCAAAAAACGACTTTTATGGGGACTACAAAATACTGGAGAGTAGTGGGCTGCTCATCAATTAGAGGACAGCTGAATAAATTATCGTGTGTGAATGTAATCAAATTTTACTATATTTTGAGATCTAGTGAAAGGGAGAGCTTTACACCTAGGAAGACTTTATGAATGGTAAAGTGAGCTGAACCAATTTGTACAGGAAATTAAAAAAGAACAGTGAAAAGAGAAACACTACTCAGGGTTCAAGTACTCTGATATTTTAAGGACCCACCATCATTCCAGAGGAATCACAGTGAAACATGCTGCCCTCCTTCTGACAGAGATGGGATGGATTCCAGATGGAAAATCTGACACATATTTCTGGCTATTGTGAAGGTGGGGATTTGTTTTGCTTGACTGTGTATATGTGTTTCAAGACTTTTTTCCCCCAGTGTATACTGAAGATTAGAGAGAAAACACTTCTTGTTAAGAAATAAATTAATCTTGTAAAGAAATGCAATGTCTTTGAATAGAACATAATAGTTTATAAGCAGAGATATAAACTTGTCTATTTATGACAGTAAACTCACATGTGTTTGTTTGGGTTTGGCGGCTGTAGATCTACAACATTTTACCAGCATTCAGAGTGTACCTCCCTGGAAAGTTTCAAGATTTTAGTAGAAATATGGAAGAAATGAAATGTTTCATTTTGTAAATAGTGAAGGAACATCAAAAGACCCTGAACCCCAACAACCTTCATGACTTCATTGACTGCTACCTGTCCAAAATGTAGCAGGTAGGATGCATGGAGGAAGTACCTTGTTCTCTGACCAAGGCTGATACTGCAGATTCTTACAGGCCAATCTCTTCAAATCACGTGAAGGGAACTCAGAGAGTCTCAAGGTATCCACGTTCCCTAAGGTGCCATTTACTTTCTAGTAACTGGGCTTTGATCTGACCCTGTCAATTATCCAAACACTGGATAGGAAACAAGATGGGCAGAGCTCTGCTTTGTTGGTGCTGAGCTGCTGATCTGGGCTATCCTGTTTGGAGGAGAATATTGTATTGGAGAATAGTAACAGACATCAATTAATAAACATTTGCTGAGTACCTACTATGTGCTAGGGACTTTACTAAGTGCTGAAGACATAAAAGAGGCAAAAGATATTCCCTTCCCTCAAGGAGTTTACAATCTAATGGGGAGATCATACGCAAACTAATACAAACAAAGTAAGCTCTACACAGGAGAACTGGAATGCAGAACAGCATGGAGTGAGGAAAACTTGAGTTCAAAGCCCACTTCCGACGTTTTCTAGGTGTGTAAGCCTGGGCACATCACACCACCACTGTGTGCCTGATGTTCCTAATATATAAGATGGGGATTAAATGATTTATCTCCCAGGGTAATTATGAGGACAAAATGATAAGATTGCAAAGCCTGCTCTTAACTTGAAAGCTGTAGGAGGGGGCAAGCTACATGACACACTGAATACAGCACCAGCTCTGGAGTCAGGAGGACCTGATTTCAAATCTTGCCTCAAACACTTGACACAAAAACTAACTGTGTGAACTTGGGCAAGTCATTTAACCCCAACTGCCCTCCAACAAAAAGGAACTTAAAAAAAGAGAAAGCAGTAGGAGCAGATGGCTCAGCGGATTGAACATTGGTTTTAGAGTCAGGAAGACCTTAGTTCAAGTCTAGCCTCAGACACTTCCTAATTGTGTATCATGGGCAAGTTACTTAGCCTTTGATGCAGACTGAAGACTTTCTATTTTCAGGATCAGTACTCTATACCCATCAAAATCTACCTCCCTTTAACCAGTAGTTCTCAACCTGTGGGTTGTGACCCTTTTGGGGATTGAATGACCGTTTTACAGGACTCGCCAAAGACCATTGGAAAACAAAATTACAGTTGTGTAGTAGCAATGAAAATAATTTTATGTTTGGGATTCACCAGAACATGAGGAACTGTATTAAAGGGTTACAGCATTAGAAACGTTGAGAACCATTGCAAGCAGTCTGAGTGGAACTATGCAGGACTGGAAGATAGATAAGGATTACTTGGACTGTTAGACTGATGTCCTGATGGCAACTCTGAGTAAATGTTCATTGTTAAGGAATAGCATGGGATACTGAAATATGTAGTGAAAATGAATCCTGAAAATGAAAGGAGAAGGAAAGTCCAACCATTCCAGTATCTTTGCCAAGAAAATATACATTGGGTTCATGAAGGATCAGACATGACTGGAATCACTGAAGAACAACAGAGAACAAAGCTTAAAGCATTATAGAAATGCTAACTATTATAAATGCTAGTTATAACTAGCTTCTACAAAAGCACTCAAAATTAATTAATTTCAGCAAGAGGGCAGCCTTTTTGTGCTCCATTGTAAAATGTAAAAAGACTCAAAAGCCTCTCAGAATCTCACAAACTAATTCAGAAAACAATTAGAGTACTTATAATACCCCATGCTGTTCCTTAACGATGAATATTTACTCAGATTTGCATCAGGACACCCTTCCAACATTCCAAGTAATCCTTAACTGTCTTCCAGTCCTACATAGTCCCACTCAGACTGATTAGAGGAAGTTAGTTTGTGATAGGTATAGAATATTGAGCCTGAAACTGGAAGGCCTTTTGTTCCAATCTGAACTCAGACTCTTTATAGGAGTACAACTGTGTACTCTACTGTGCTGTGCTGTACTGTAATTGAAATTTAACATCAGTCTGCCTCCATTTCTTCTCTTTGTGCCTCTATTTCTTCTATTGCAAAATGGAGATAATTATAGCCTCTGCTTTCTAGGGTCTTTATAAAGATAAAATGGGATATTTGTAAGGTGCTCAGTACAGGGCCTGCTGCATAATAGATGTTTGATAAATAGTGATTTCCTTAATTTCTTCACAATCTAACCCAATGGATTAAACCTTCTGTACAAGTAACAATCATTTTGGGAGGACTCAACAGGTAATCCTCTTTTCCATTGGATCTTACTTTTCAAAATAACTCCACTCAATCAGGGCGGTGGGTGTAGGAGGGAAGACTAGAAAGCATATGTCTTCTTCCCCTCCCTACTTGGAACCCTCTTGTTCTAATAATCTTTAACTCTTTTTTTCTGTATTCACACAACCACCAGTTCAGTTCATCATCATCTCTCACCAAGACAAGGTCCTATCTCTCCTGTCCAGACTCTCAATCCTGTCTTCACAAATCTGCAAAGATACATAATGTGCAAGTCACATGGGGTCATTCCCATGATCAACAGGCTTCAGGGTCCCTAAGACACAATATACTTTAATCTCTTTGGCCTTTGATATCCATCACAGTCTGACTTGAGCCTCTTTTTCTAGGCTAGTTATGCTCTTTGTTTCAGCCAAACCGGCCTCCTCATTGTTCTCTGTACAGAATATCCCTGCTTTTGCCTCTTTGCCTTTATACAGTCTAACTTCAGGCTTAATATCCTTCCACAGGTAACTGCTACCTCCTTCAAGCAGCCTTTTCTTATTCTTCCTGTTGTTAGTGACCCACCCAAAATTCTCTGAGTATTTGTTTTGTACAGATCCCATGGGAACTTCTCTTTAAATGTGCTGCATTCCTTCAATGGAATGTAAACTCCTACAGAGCAGAAACAGTCCTTTTTTATCTTTTCTCTTTCTATCCCCACTACCTAGCTCTCTGCCTGCCACATAAGAAATGCTTTTTACTTTATTTGTTGATTGAGTGATTTAATATACTGATAAAAATGGAAAACAGCAAAGAACTAAACATAGATTATTGAATTTTTCCCTAGAAACTTTCTTTCAGGTTGGTACCAAGAGCATTTTAATCCCCTCCCTAGAAACATTGATATTTTGTTCCTTTTACCTCTCTCTTTATTTTTTTCACTGGCCCTGAACCAATGGATGATATTTTAAAAATAATGTTGAATTGACACAAAAGCATCAAAGTATTGATGACGTTGCTTAATATTTTCTCATTAATTGATTTACCTTATGCTTTTCTGGTTTGGACTTTTCCAAGTTACCTGCCTGACTCATTTTGAGGTTGTTATTAGAAATGTTATCAGAAATGCCTGAATGCCCATCTTCTTTGATCAGATATTTATTTCTTCCCATCCAGTGAAGAAAAGATAAAAAAGCCCTTTCTCTCACGTGAACATAATTAAGAAATATAAATTTCCATATTGGCCATGTCAAAAAATATGTCTTTTTCTGCAAACTATTTCATCAACTCTGTCCTAGAACACAGGATTTTTCATCACTGGTCCTATGTGCTGATGATTGATAATTGAATTGAGATGAGTTCATTAATCTTTTAAAATTTTTCAGTTTCACAATGTTGATGGTTGTAAATAAATCTTTTTGTATGTGTGATTAAGCTCATTTTTGCAGAATGAGTAATTTGGTCTATAACCCAATCGCCTTTTATTTTTTTAAATTTATTTTCTTGGTTACATCATTCATTTCCACAAGGTTTTGAGTAACAAATTTTGTCCCCATTTTGACCCTACCCCCCAGCCCAGAACATTGATCCCACTGTAAGGCCACTCCCACAATCTGTTCCCT
>JAQQSW010020643.1:0-10813 GCA_028646575.1 Pseudocheirus occidentalis | reverse complement strand
GCTTCCAAGGGGGGAAGCTCTGTTCCAAATCGCTGGGGTTTTCCCAACTCCTGGAGCTATTAGGGGGGTGTTGCAAGTCCCCCCAGCTTTGGCTTGCTGAAAGTGCACCCCAAGACCACCACCCAAGACCGTTATCTGGATCCAGGCTGCTCAATGCAAGAGCACTTGGCCCTGATCAATCGATTCAGCCCCCCTGCAGAGTCCGCAAGCCAGGGGCTCTGAAGCAGCCTGGTGGGAGCCGCAGCTGGTTCCAGCAGTTCCCTTCCCCCCACTGCTTCCTTGTCCCAGGGGCAGATTGGCCAAATCGCTTTACCACCCCCAAATTAATTTTCAAAGCTTCACTTTCTCTAACCGTGTCTGACTGAAGCTCCCCTAAGGCAGGTGCTTTAGATTTTCTTTGAAGTAGACTCAAGCTTGGGAGGCTTTGCTCCTCATGGCTTCCCTGGGGCCTTGCTTGGCCATGGCTGCAGTTTTGGGCTGGCCGGGTCTCTGCTCTGCTGTGGTGCGGTGTGAGCTGCCCCTCTCCCAACCGGTTCCTTATGCCTTGGCAGATGTGGAGGTGCTGGAGGCTGTAGAACCTCTGAAGACTCACTGCGGGTCTTGGCTCAGCTCAGCCCGGCTCCTTCCCACAGTCCCAGGCCTGGCCGTGGTCTTAGCTTCAGGCTGTTCCAGTCTCCCTCTGTTCTGGCCGCCACGATGAACCCCTGCTGCTGAGCTGCCTTCAGCGAGAGATCTGTTCTCTTCATTTTTGTGTGAGTCTGAGAGTCCTAGACTTTATCTAGGCTCATATTTTATGGGTGTTTAGGGTGGCGGTGTGGGAGCTGCAGGACTTTGCTGCTTCTACACCGCCATCTTGGCTCCGCCTCCCATCTTGAGTGTTTTAGAGTTGTCTTGTAACCTTGTGTTGCTGAGAAGAGTCTAGTTTATCAAAGTTGGTCATCTGTCAAAGTTGTGTCTGTCATTGAGTACAAATTTCTCCTGGTTCTTCTCTTCTCGCTTAGCATGAGTTTGTATAAGCCTCTCCAGGTAAATATGAAGTCCACCTGCTCCTCATTTCTTATAGCACAATAGTATTCCATTACATTCATACACCACAACTTCTTTAGCCATTCCCCAGTTGATGGGCATCCCCTTAATTTCCAATTTTTTGCCACCACAAAGAGAGCTACAATAAATATTTTTGTACATGGGGATCTTCCTCCCACTTCTATTGTCTCTTTGGAATACAACTCTAGAAGTGGTATTACTGGGTCAAAGGGTATGCAATTATTTAAATCTGTTTGGGCACAGTTCCAGATTGCTCTCCAGAATGGCTGAATCAGTACAGAACTCCACCAACAATGCATCAGCGTTCCAATTTTTCCACATCCTCTCTCGCATCTGTCATTTTCCTGTTTTGTCATCTTAGCCAATCTGACTGGTGAGATGAGGTTATTGGTAAAACATTTTGCAGTCCTTAAAAATGCTGTATAAATGGTGTTGTTCTTGTCATTATTGAAAGGGGCACATAGATGACTCATTGGATAGAGCACTGAGTCTGGAGTCAGAAATATTTTAATTCAAATCCAACCTCAGACACTGATTAGCTGTGTGACCTTGGACAACTCACTTAACCTTTGTTTGCCTTAATTCATTATAGAAGGAAATGGCAAAACTAATCTAGTATCTTTCTCAGGAAAATCCAATGGACAATAGGACCCATTGGGTCATGAAGAGTCATGTTCATGGACATGACTGAACAACAACAACAACAAATTTATTTGCCATTTATGACCTTTTAGCCCTCTCCCTTTTAGTTCTGTGGTCCAGGAATCATAATCAAATTTAGAATATTTTAGACTTGGCCAAATTTACATAACAATGATTTTTACTTTTATACTGTTTGTAAATTTACATTTTATTTTTATCCTAAAAACCCTGGGAGGTAGATTTGGGATGCATTATCTGAAACATAGTTAATGGAACTGACATTGAGGGTACCAGTTACTATGGAGATGTGTCCTGTCTTCTTCACTTCCCTGCCTGCTGCTAATCATCTGCCATCCACGGGCAACTAAAGTCAAGATCTCCTGGAAATAGCAGTGAGTGCTCAGCAGATCACAGCTCTTCTTTCAACTCAGTCCCGCAGAGTTAACACTTTAGGAAGCAACCCTGATAAGAAACCTGACGGCCACAGCTACTGAAGTTCCATGAAAAGGAGATTCATGCCCCCAAAGTCCTTGGTGCTATTAAAAGGTTCAATATCAGAAACAGATAGGATTTTATCACTAAAGATAACATTAAAGAAGATACATGACCATCTGCTTTGTTGTTGCATTTGAAAGGTCATAGAACCTTTCTACTTGACTTGTAGCTAAAGTCTCCTATCTGTGTTATCTCCAATATCATGGTGTGAGCTCCCTGGGAACAAGGCTGTCTTTTGTATTCCTTAAAGCTTAGCAAACTGCTCTGTATGTAGTAAATGCTTTATGTAGTAAAAGCCTTGCTGGATACTGTTACATATTCATTCAGTCATCCTTGAGTATTTTAACACTGTGGAAACTAAGGTTAAGTGAGGACAAGTGACTTGCCTGGGGTCTCACACCTTAAAAATGGTAGGATTCAAATCTAGACTTTCTGATCCTTTATTTTTACTGCACCAAACTAAAGTTAAGAAATTCTGAGATGATGATCTATTTTCAAGAGAGTCCTCGAGTCAGCAGGCCTTTTAAATATACAGTTTAATTTCCACCTCCAATTGGAAGCATATCCTCATCTCTGTAGTTGCTCCTGCTTTTCTTCTAGAATTTACTTTGTATCTCTTTTGAAACAAAATTTCTGTGTACATATTATCTCTCCCATGTTCCTTCCTCCCATCCTCCCATTTCATCATGTAAACTGATATCAGGCTAAGAATATTTCATGTTTACCTTCATATTCTAGAATTTTCCAGTGTTAGGTATATACAAAATACTTAATAAATACTTGTTTAAGGAGCAAATGAGGAGGAAAGAGCTTTCAGTTTGACATCCCTGACCTGGATTCAAGGCCTGGTTCTGTCACTTTCTGCTTTGTTTCTGTCCTTCATTCTCAAAAAGGACCAAAGTGAGATCATTATGGTAGAATCAAGTCACAGTGAGTCTGACTGTGACAAATAAGACCAATATGAACTCAGAATGATTTACCATAGGTTGAGTTCAAGTCATCCATGTGAACATTTGGGGTGGATTCTCTAAATATGCACACTTTGTATTTCTTTTGAACTACTTCAGTTCTGCTTTTCTCACATATCATAGCACCGTCTCTGCTAAGGGCACTCCATACTAGCCAGTGCCAGTGTCTCCCACATCACATGATTAATTCCAAAGTTCTTCAGAGACCTTGAGAGTGTCTTTGTATGACTTTTTCTGACCACCATGTGAGTACTTGACTTCTCCATAAAATAGTCTTTTTGGCAAGCATACATTTGGCATTTGAACATGGCCAACCTGTCAGACTTGTGCTTTCTGAAGGGACGTTTGAATGTTTGGTAGTTTAGTTTGAGAAAGGACCTCAGTGTCTAGTATCTTCACCTACCACATGATCTTCAGAATCTTCCTAAGATAATTCAGTCTTCCTAAGACAAATGAGTGATGTGTTCTTGCCATGGCACTAGTCTACTGTCTAGGTTTCATAGGCATACAACAATGAGGTCAGCACAATGGTTTTGTAGACCTTCAGTTTGGTTGTCAGTCTAACGACTTATTACCTGTGTGTCATTTCAAGTTTTGGGGTCTTAGCTTTCTGATTTGTAAAATGAGTTGGATTTAATCTCTGAAATCCTTTCCATTAGGATCTTTTTCACTCATACTTGGCAAGTTAGGTATAAGCACTTCAAATGCACAAGTCATTTTTTTTATATGATAAAGAAAACTATCTGGAGGTGATTCATCTTCTCTAAGCTAATTAATCCTTTTATAGAAGCAATATATATCGTATCTACATATGTTCCTTTGTCTTTAGTTTTTGAAAAGGACTAATGATATCATAGGGTGATATCTTGACTCATGGGTGAGCTGGTTTTAGTGAAGCAGAATTGCACGAAGTTGTCAGTCTCACTCTTTATTCCAGAGTTATTGAGGTCCAGTAGCACAACAAAAGTCAAGACCACTGGTGATGTAGGCATAGGTTGGAGTGGATGACCTTGGAATCTTCTATGTCTGACCAAGCTCTAAGCACTCTAAACACCTGCTTCAACTGCCTTCATGACTACTGAAATAAATTGCTCTCATTCACCCATTATGTGGTGGAAAGTCTTCACATAGTTGGGATTTTTGCCCCCCCCCAATTCCCCAATGAATTTGAAGGTTCTCAATTACCCTCAACCTGGATTAGCCCATCTGCCAAGATAATTTACTGGAATTGGAGCCACAGGTGAGAGTGGAATGCGTGGTAGACACTAAGGGTTGATGAGCAGCCCTGAAAAGAGCTCAGAAAACCATCACACCAGAGATGTTAATCCTTTTCAAACACTCCACAAACCCCTATCATATCTGCATATAACGTATATGTACATGATGCCTCCTCAAAATGCTATAATGTAAAGGAAATTTACTGTATCCTTTGCAGTTTAAATCATAAATTTATATTAAGCATAATTTCAAGCAGGCAGGGATTGGGAAGGAGGCAAGAATTTTGTGTGATTTACTTTGTCTGTGACAAAGTTACAAGAATGCAATTCCTCATATTATTTTGATGAATTCAAGATGGTGGTGCCTTGTATATGTCAGATCATGTTTCCGATGCCGTCCCTGACCTTGAAAAAGTTATGTAACAAAACAACCACAGAGAAAGGGAGGGGGAATACAAGACAGATTAAAATCTAGGAGAATTAAAAGCATACATATGTTTAAGATGGTGTCATTTTATTAATTTGCCCTGGGCTATACAGCAAGGGAAGTATTAACACCATAATTTAAATTTATAACACAAAGTAATTATGAGATATAAAAGCTCTGTGACTTTTATGTAGTGGTAATGACTGCATGGTCACGGAGAGAAACTATATAATCATACAACCTTTGGAAATTTCCAGAATCCATGTATGGTATTTAGGCTCATAAATGGAACATTCACTGTCTGATTTTATTTTCTTTTTTTAAAAAGGAATTACAGCTGAGCTATTGCAAGCAGGTAGATCATTTTCATCACACACGTAATGTCTGATTCTGAGTCACAACATTTGGAAAGTGTTTGGTTTAATGTTCAAACAAAAAGTCAAATTAAAATGTCACTGATTGTGGTTACAAAGATCACATTGAGTCTGTGTAACAGACGGTATGGACTTTAAGAAAAGATGGAAGTAATTTTTTTTTTAAGTGAGGCTACTCAGCAACCGAAAAACAGTGATTTATTTGCTTCTAATAAGGAAGAATGATCCCTTGAAACTTTCATGAATCTGATTTCTTTTAACTATTTTGAGTATGTAATTGCTCAGTCAACAAACCTGCATTAATCACCTTCTGTATACCAGGCACCGTGCTGAGTGCAGGTAGTACAAAGTCAAAACCAAAACTGTCCCTGCTCTCAACAAGGCTATATTCTAAGGGGAAGGTGGAGACAATATGTTTAGTGGAATTGTGGATAATGAACCCTGGTTTGGGCTCAGGAAGAATCAAGGTCAAACTTTACCTCACTTGCAAATTATATATCCTAGGAGGGACATTTAAGCTCTGTATATCTCAGTTTTTTCAACTACAAAGAGGCTATATTTAATGGCTTCTAAGGTTTCTTCAAACTCTTAAGTCTATGATCTAATATATATATGTGTGTGTGTATGTATGTGTGTGTGTAAAATAGGATAGATAATGTACAAAATAGAGAGAAAATTGCCTTATAGGGGAAGGTACTAGCATCTGGAGGGAACAGAAAAAGTTTCTTGTAGAAGGTGGTACTTGATCAGGCCTAATAGGCTTCAATCATTATTTGTATCTTGGGCATGCACTCTCCATATAAATAGGGCTCTGCAGGGGACAGCTCCCTTGTCTGTTTTCTGACTATACAGGTAAATTCAGTAACTTCTGGAAAGATCAGGCTGATGGTCTGGAGATGTACACTTCATTAACTTTTCTATGAGAATATCTTAAAATGGAATCATGATATTCACTTGGGATATGGGAGTTTGTTTTCTTTTGGATGTTCCAACACATTGGTTAAAAAAACCAATCAGACAAGGAATTTGGATTAATTCAGGCTACAATCTGGGTTTGCCACTAGGTGGCAGCCTTTCGGATTGTTTCTCCCTGTCTACTATCAGATTGTCCTTAGTCATCTGTAAGCAGTCTGTAGTACCACTACTGGCCACTGGGCGATCAGTGTATAAACAGTCCTGGGCAACTTCTTGTCCCCACTACCATTTTGTCTTTTTCTTTTTGGCAAAACATCATTTAACGCCTTTTTGAGAGAAGAAACACTAATATTTTAAGACAGCGATTTCCAATGGAGATTTCAGGCTTCTTCAATAACTAGCTCTCATAATTGTTTTTACCCGCTTGATTCAAACACAAAATGTGTGATCACTGCAACTTTAATTCATACAGAATACAATGAAAACAAATATTAACTCTGCGTTGCTATTGACATGGAGATGAGAGATACTTTCCAAGAATCCATATGCCACTGACATTGTGGAGCTCCAGATTCTGGAACTTTTTTTTGTGAGTATTTCTAGAAAAAAATAAAAGATCCCAGAAAGGAAGAATCTGGGTTGAGAGTTGGATTTGTCCCACATCCCCGTACCATGTGAATTTTCCAGAATCAGTCCAAAGCAATCAATTAAGTTAGCAATGCCCAAAGCTGTCTATATCTGTAAGGTCTGGAATTCCCCAGGCTAGGGAACCCTGTGCCTTCCCCATAATCCTGGGGTGTCCTTTTCATGCTAAAGGAAGAAGAAAGAGCTTTGGATTAATTATAGGTAGTAGTTTAGTCAATCATTATGAATACTTACAAATGGGCAATCTTTGGTCTGGAACTGCAGCCAGACGATTCTGTGTATCCCCACTCAAGAACTCCAAAATCCCCATGGTAATTACAGAAAACAGACAAACACAGGAAGAGTTAGAAAATGTATTGCTACTAATTGGTAGATATTTTTGGTTTTCTGCTTTGTAATGAACTTGGTAGTTAAGCCAATATTATACCCAAACAGAAGTTTGTATATTGATCATATACTAGTCATATATGGGTCACAATATTCTTGTTTTGGCTTTCATAGGTCATAGTATCTTAAATTATGACTCAGTGTCTAAGTTATAATTGTAAATAGGTCACTGTGTTCAGGCTTCTCACCTTTCACAGAATTGAAGCTTTTTATGGCTTTTCACTTATTACTGTACTTTATGACTTTTTCCCAATATGAACCCTACAATATTTATAGATCATCCTTCTTCCTTTCTGCTCATTCTCTGTTCTTTCCCTCCCTATCACATATTTCCATTGTATATATTGTACATATATACATACGTACAAATATATCATAAAAAAGATGTTTTGATAACTTTCAATAAAATTGTTTTTCTTTATAACGTTATGTATTTTTTCCTTGAAAAATGTATGAGTTTTGACTAATCTCCGTATCTTCCCCAGGCCAGTAGTGCAATGGCTACTCACTAAACTAATACCAGTACTGACAGTTGTATGAGCTTTAACATGCTTCATTTTTGATCTGGGCCAGTTTGGCCTTCTTTAGACAATCTGGTGACCTCTTGTTTTGGGGAGCTCATCACATCAATGCCAGACTTAATTTAGATACCTGAACAACCTTGCTGCTATAAGGTAGCTGGCTAGAGCTGCTCCAACACAACTCTGTGTATCAGCCTGAGACTCCTTAGTAGTAGGAATTAAAGGCACAATTCATCACATTTGGCATTATCTTTGTTACATAAAGACAATATGATCATTAATTCTATTATTTGTCTGATATTACCAGTGCTTCTGAAGGTTGAGGTGAATGGGACTGTTTGAGCAAGTGGAAGACAAATTTTGTTCTGGTGTGAGGCATGGGGAAGTTATAGTAGAGCAATGATAACCTCCTTGGGTAAACCTTACTATTCCTTAGCCAGCTGAAAGTTGGTTTACACAAGAGATTATAAGCAGAGAGAGAGAGAAAGAGATAAATAGTTTCAAATGAACCAAAAAAATCCCTAGATCAGTGGTTCTCAACCTTCCAAATGCTGTGACTCTTTAATACAGTTCCTCATGTTGTGGTGACCCTCAACCATAAAATTATTTTCATTACTACTTCATAACTGTAATTTTGCTACTGTTATGAATCTCAATGTAAATATCTGATGTGCAGGACATATTTTCATTGTTTGTACAAATTGAACATAACCCACAGGTTGAGAATTGCTGCCCTAGATAAAGCAGAGAAGATTCTTAGAGGTACAGGAGTCAATGTTGAGAAAGGTGAACAAAGTAGTGCTGTGCTTATGTCCTTCAAAGTAACTCAGGGGTGGAGGTGCTGGGGTCAGTCCTTCAGCTAACAAGCATTTATCAAGTACTACTGTGTGCCAGACACTGTACTACAGGTTAGGAGCTATGAAAAAAGGCTAAAAGCAGTGTCTGCTCTCAACAAGCTTATAGTCAAATGAAGGAAATAACATGCAAACCACTATATGCAACAGCAACAAAAAAGATATAGGACAAGTTAGAGATAATTATCAGGGGGAAGGGACTACCATTAAAGGGGACTAGAACAAACTTCTTGTAGAAGGCAGGATCTGAGAAGGAATAAAGAAGCCAGAAAAGCCAGGAAGTGGAGATTGGGAGGATGAGATCTGCAGTCATTTGGGAGAATTAGTGAAAAAGCACAAAGATGGAAAATGGGGTGTTATGTTGTTGTTTGTCCTGCATTCTTAAAGAAGACCAATGACATCACAAGGGCATCTTGGCTTGGATATTATGTGCAAGAAATAGCAAGGAGGCCAGTGTCAGATTGTAAACTACATAGAAAGTCATAAGGTGTAAGGATAGAAAATAGGGGGCCAAGCTGTGAAGAGTTTTGCATGTTAAATAGGATTTTATATTTAACCCTGGAGGTGATAGCCTTTGGAATTTACTGAAGATGAGAATTGACATGATCCTACTTGCCCTCTAATGAAATAAATTTGACAGCTAAGTGAGATGGACTACACAATGGTTCTCAACCTTCCTAATGCCGTGACCCTTTAATCCTCATATGTGGGCATATTTGTATATGTGTAGACCCGCCTGGAGACGGCTAGAGGAGTGGTGTCTCAGTTACTAAGACCATTAGAAATATGTATTTTCCCAGTGGTCTTAGGTGACTCCTGTGACCCCTGTGAAAGGGTTGTTTGACTCTCAAAGGGGTCACAACCCACAGGTTGAGAACCACTGGACTAGAGTGAGGAAAGACTTTTGAGGGGTGAGGATTTAGAAGGCTGTTATAATAGTACTAACAAATGATGAAAGTCTATGCCAGGGTGGCTATAGTCTTAGAAGAGAGAATGAGACACATATTAAAGATGTTACAAAGGTGGAATCAAGAGATTGGTGGTCTTGATGAGGACAAAGAACAAAGTTAGAGGTTGTAAGTTCTAGAAAAAATAATAGAGTAATAAAATATTATGATTATTTCCATTGGAAGAAACTCAGGAGATGCTCCACATAGCCCCCTATAAATCCTTTCTGGACCATGGAATGATTCAAAGAATCAGGGAAAGATGAGTCAAAATTTGGATGGGCAACTAAAGCAGACATTGATCGTTAGTGTTAAATATCAAAGTGAAATCTTGAAACCCTTAAATTCAATAAACATTTTTCATTTTCAAGGGCTCTAAATCTCCTGGAGAATTTAACTTACTAGCAACATAATGCTAAGTTTTGTCCTCTTAGTGACTTGGTTAAAAGGCAGGCTCAGAGAAGACTTCATATTGATTTTGGAGGGGAGAGATGAAGATTAGGGCTTAAAGAGTTAAGTAAAATATGACCATATTGATTGAGATGGCTGTAAGGTAGTGAATGATTGTCTGAGAGGAGGCAGGACAATGTGACAGCCCAGAAAAGACAAACCTTTCAACATCTAGCATTGTATGATCTAGAGATTCTCTATGTTTCTTCCCCCACCCCTCCCCTTGTTGGATATTTGGCCATGCATATTTGTTAATTTTTGCTCCAGGCTTCTGACTTTAGAGGTGGGAAGCCAATCACTGGAGTAAGACTCCATCCCTCCATAAAACACCTATAAAATACTTTGGGACTGCTCCTTGATATGTTGGACGGGGCAGTCTTCATGTCCACACCAAGGAATGTGAAAAGTATCTAGAAGCCTGGCATAATCTAGGGGCTTGGTGGGAGGGCATTTCTTTCTAGGATCATTAATCACTTCCTTCTCATGCTGGGTCTAAAGATCATTGTACCCAATGTGTATACTGCCCTTTCCAGAGATCTAGATGTATTATTTTTTTTCTGGGTGACAATGTACCTCATTTCTTTTTTCCTTTTCTTCCTTTGTCCTCTTGTCATTGTGTGTGTGTGTGTGTGTGTGTGTGTGTTAGATTAAGCACTGTTAAATGCATGAGGTAAAATGCAACCATAATAAAAATGCTTATTGATGTTAGCATTATTGTTTTGTTTCCTCCATGCAAATCTCCAAAAATTCCTTCCAGAGCAACTGCAATCTACTGGGAAATGTAATGCATAGAAAGAACACTGTGAAAGCATGTAGATGCTGCCATGAATAGAACCTTTGACTTTGGGTCAGTAGGATCTGACTTTATATTTTGCCTCAGACTCTTACTGGCTGTTTGATTCTGGGCAAGTCACTTGACCTCTC
>JAQQSW010020642.1:0-10813 GCA_028646575.1 Pseudocheirus occidentalis | reverse complement strand
GGGGAGAAAATTTGTAATTCAAAAATCTCATGAAAATGAATGATGTAAACAAGAAACAAATAAAATTTATTACATAAAAAAGGATAAGACAAGAAAATGATCATTCTAAAAATTTCATAAAATGTAATGAATCAGAACCAAATGAAGACCCTGGGATGGTCATAACTGACAGGATGTGTGGGACATCAGTCTCTTGGAGAAACAGCTACTTCAGTTGCATATTTTTTTCCATCCCTGTTCTTCCCCAACAATTCAAGATCATATTTTCATAATCAGATCCATTGAAATGACTGGTGTCAGGATCACTGTTCAAAGCTGAAAGATCCCTTAGAACAAAAGGGATGGCCTAGTCTAGGCACAATTTAGAAAGTATACTATCTTAAGCAATTTATACAATATTTTAGGTGCGTGCACAGTATATTAACAGCATATTGCATTTTTTAATGTGACAGTATATAAGATTTTTTTATTAGACCTATTTTCATCAAATAATAACTGCTTATTTGTTTGAGTAGTTGTGTCCGACAGTTTAAAATGTTATTTTGTTAGTTTATTTTGCAGACTTTAAATGAATCACAGAAATCTCTTTGTTATGCCAAGCATGACAATTACATCCCCCTTATCATATACAGTATTCCTATTTTACTATTATGCACATTTTTAGTTTTCATATGCTAACAGGATTCTAAAGGCAAATATCATGCCATATAAATTGAACTTTTATGATGAAAAGAAATCTTCCTCCAAATTGAGGTTGAGATTCATATGCCATGTTTATCAGGAACTAAGCTGTCTGGCCTTTGGCTCCTAGCATTTTCCCAACAGACTGATAAGCAGTGGCAAAAGCCTGGTGTTCTCCCAAAAAGTATGAGCTAATAGGCTAATGATCAGTGGGGGTGATAGAAAAAAATTCAGGTCAAGCATTATGTCAGACCCACTCTTAGCTAGAAAGATAAAGTATTCTAAGTGTTAGAATTTGTGTGGTGGAATTTTTTTTTCTCCTAGTGCCTCTCCTGCCCACCTGAAATGACTTTTTATATACTTTATAAAAACTCTTATGTACATATGTTGTCTCTTTTGATAGAATAAATGTCAGCTCCTTGAGAACTATTTTATATTTATTCTTGGTTTAGTTCAGTACTAAGCACATTGTAGGTGCTTAATAAATGCTTTCGATATTAGCTGGTGACTTTACACAGCACTCCCTCACTTAAAACAAATTCACTTGAATGTCATGGCATCATCTCCCTGATACCATGGTCCTCTTTGAGAATGAAGGATAATCATACTCTCTGAGTAGAAAAGGAGCAGTCCACTGGAGAACAAACTGGAACAAGGACTTTGGTCCTTCCTTTTATTTTTTTTAAATTAATATTTCACTAAGTAAAATGGCTGTTCTCTGCCTCAATTCTTATTAATCCTTAGTCATTGAATAAGGGTTGCCTCAGTCAAACTGAGACCTGTTAAAGACCTAAGCCCGAAAAGGCAAAGGTCCTCCATTGCATCTTGGATCATCTCTAGTTTTCCTAATCTCTATCGGTCCATTGGACCCAGAAGGCTCCAGAGAAGAAAATGAGGCTGGTAACTTTGCACAGTACTCCAATTTATTTGCATGTCATGGCATCACTTCTCCAATATAATGGTCCTCTTTGAGAACAAAGGACAAATAACACCACCATTTGATTGACTATATTTGTGTCTTTTATAAAGCACCTTAAAGTTACTCTTTGCCTACCAAAATAGATATAATAAGAGTATTTATGAAAAGGATTTCATAAAGAGAATCCTATTTCTCCATTGACATTCAGTGTAAAATGAGAATATGTTCCCATGAGAAAAAACCCAAATAGATGGAGTTGAAAACTTGTGTTGAGAAAATAGTCATAATAACAACCAGATTCATGATATATTATTCTTAATATTTGCATTGATCATGTTGCTTTGTGTCTATGTATGTATATCTGTGGTTTTATCAGTTTAGGGGGCTAACACCGAGGAAACTCCCTTCACTAACTCAAATCAATGACGGGTTCTACAACTTAAGTTCTTACACAATTTTCTGGGGTTTTGGTTTGGTTGTCCTTCATTCTTGAAGAGGACCAAAATGACATCATTATACTAGAGTCAGGTTTCAACGTGTCTGACTGGGGCCCATCAGACAAATACTAGCTCTATCACAACTCAGGTACAAATAGTCCATGTGAACATTTGTGGTGGGTTCTCTAAATTTGCACATCTTTCATTTCTTCTGAGTTATTTCAATTCTACTTTGCTCATAGAGCACAGAACCTTCTCTGATGTGGGCATGCCATGCTGAGTGGTTCTGTGCCACTGTCTCCCATGTCACATAATCAATCCCCACATTCTTAAGAGAGACCTTGAGAGTGTCCTTTTATTGCTTCTCACCACCATGTAAATTCTTACTCTGTATGAGTTCTCCATACAATAGTCTTTTGACAAGTGTACATTTTGCATTCAAATAACATGGCCAAGCCATTGGAGTTGCCCTCTCTGAAGCAGTTTGAATGCTTGGCATTTTGAGTAAGGACTTTAGTGTATGATACCTTATCCTGCCAGTGACCTTCAGAATCTTCCTAAGACAATTCACATGGAAGCAATTCAGTTTCCTGGCATGTGACAGGTATACTGTCCAGGTTTCACAGGCAAACAATAATGAGATAAGCACATAGGCTCTATAGAATTTCAGTTTGGTAGTCAGTCTAATAACTCTTCTCTCCCATTCTTTCCTTCATACCCTTGTAAACACTGAGCTAGCTCTGATCATGTGTCTGTTAGCTTCATTATCAATGTGTACATCCCTGAAACGTACACTACCAAGGTAAATGAACAGATTCACAGCATTCAAAACTTCTCCATTTGCTGTAACCAATGGTTCCACATATGGATGGTGTGGTGGTGACTGATGGAGCACCTGTTTTTTCTTGGTATTAATTGTGAGGCCAAAATTAGCACAAGCAATAGAGAATTGAGCTGCTTCTCAGCTTCAGGGGCAGAACAGAGTGCACAATCATCTGCAAATAGAAAATAATGCACCAACACTCCTTCTACTTTGGTCTTGGCTTATATAGCATTTTCAAGTTGAAGAATTTACCATGAGTATGGTAGCTTGACCTTTCATCCCCACTGAAAGCATTTGACAACATGGATGAAAACCTCATGCTAAAAATCAAGGGAGCAAGCACACATCCTGGTTTCACTCCATTGGTTTTGGGGAAAGCATGAGAGCATTGTCTGTTATCTGGAACCTGGACAAGAGTACCATCATGAAAATGATATACAATGCTGATGCACTTCAATGGGCAATCAAATTTGACATAATTGTCCATAAGTCCTCATGACTAACAATATCAAAACCCGTGGTAGATCTATAAACATTGTGTACAGACCTTTGTTCTGCTCCTGGCATTTCTACTGGATTTGTTATGCAGCAAACACCATGGTGACTGTTCTTTGGCCCTTTCTGAAGTCACACTAGTTTTCAGGTAGATGACCATTTTCCAGGTGAAAGATCAACATGTTAAGCAGGACACTGGCAAGAATCTTGTAAGCAATGACTAAGAGAGAGAGCAACCCTCCCTCTCCCAATTGTCACAGTCTATTTCCTTTTCCTTTATAGAGACGGAAAAATTTTCCCAGGGTAGTAACAGGTTAAATGACTTGCCCCCAGGTCACACAGTCAGTTTGTCATTGGTAGTGCTTGAACCTAGGTCTTTATATCCCACTTATTAAAAGTGTAAGATATAGGGTACCTGTTCTTTGTTCTGTATTCTCATCTGATTCTTCCTTTCTACAACTGGCTTCCCAACTGTGATAGTAGGGATCATTTCTAAGGCAGTATAGTACAGTAGAAAGAACACTTCCTCTGGAGACAGGGCTTAGGTTCAAATTCAACCTCTGACACATATCCATATTACAAACAAGTCAGGACTTCTTGCTATTTCAGTTTCTTCATCTGCAAATCCAGGCAGGTGGGCTAGATGGCCATCAAAATTCTTAGAAGTGTAACTGGGGGGCAGGTAGGTGATGCAGTGAATACAGGACTGATCCTAGAATCAGGAGGACCTGAATTCAAATCCAGCCTAAGACACTTAACTAGCTATGTGACCTTAGGCAAGTCACTTAACCCCAATTGCCTTGCCTTTCCCCCTTCAAAAAAAGTGTAAATGGGATGATTTTTGTCTTTACAATACTTAATATATTATCTCAGATTTTTACATTTTAATTAATTAAGCATAGTGTTTGCCACATAGTAGGTGCTTCATAAATGTTAATTGATTTCTTTAATTGAAAGCTATCAAATAGTCTCACCTTCATGATCCTTTTACTCAGAAATATTAGAAGCAAGATAATACATTATTTTTGCCCCCATTAAAGACCACTGTTTTAACCGGGGTATAGCTGTACCACCCAGTTGACCATCTCCTAACTATTGCTTCCTGCCTAGAGAAAATTTGAATTGCAAGTGCTGGTCATATGACTTTGACTCTCTATCCCACTCTACTACTTCCAACTTCAGATACCTATTAGCTGTGTGACTCTGGGAAAGTCACTTAAGCTATTTCTACCTCATTTTCATCAACTGTAAAATGGGGAGAGTGCCTAGGGCTGTTGTGAAAATCAAATGAGATAATGTTTGTAAAGTGTTTATCCCAACACCTAGCATGGAGTAGCCACTTAACTTTTAGTTCCCTTCATTACTGCTTCAGTGAAACTACTGACTGCACCCCACTTAAGTTCCATCCAGGGGTTATGGTAGTAAATGATTAACATCTAGTATTCTGATAAATAGATCATTGGAGAAACATGACATTTATCATATATATATATACATACATACGTATGTATATATATGTGTGTGTGTATGTGTATATATAATGTGTATGTGTGTCTGTGCATGTGTCTGTGTGTATACATACATATACACATGTCTATGTGTATGTATGTATATATAGAGAGAAATATACATTCATGACACACTTTAAAGTTTAATCTCCATTACTAGTATTTTTCCATTTTTTTCTTAAGTCGACAATTAAAAAAATAATCAAGCCTGATTTGTAGCTTTCTCTAGATTCTGAGGTATAAATATCTCACACTGAAAATTTAACAATTGATCATCAGAAGCCTGTATAAGATAACTCTAGCACATCCCTGATTGTGCCATGCTCTCAAGCTACCTAGTGGAATGAGAGAAAAGGTACTTTCTGTTACTTAGGTGAGACTTTAATTCCCTCTAATGTATTACTGCAGAAAAGTATACCCTTATTTTCTTTCTATTTCCTGGTTTGGTGGTTTGGAAGTATGTGTGTTGAGTGCCACAGTGTGAGACCAGCATGTTTTCACCATCATGCAGTTGGGGCAGCAAAATCATAAGAGATAAGCTATTACCTTTCAGAGATCTATGATTACTTTTTATAGACTGGTCACCTTGAGAGACTGTATATTGATTTCCTATCCTCGAAATGACTGTTTTAATGTCCTCTTGCAAGCTTCTACATTTGTTCTTATGCTTGTCCTTCATTTTCAAGGAGGACCATGGCATCAAGGAAATGATGACGTGGCTTGAAGTTGACTAATTTGTGCAAGGTCACCAGACTCACTTTCTCCTCTGGAGCCATTTGGGTCCAGGGACCAGATCTTCATCAGAATGACTGGAGATGGCCCACAATTCAATGGGAGACCCTGTACTTTAGACTAAGGCCTTTTCAGGTGCTCACTTAGAGTGAGGTAATTCCCCTTCAGTGAATAGGCTTCTACATACTAACAAAGTCATGCAGGACCAACCATTGAAATCTTTGTTTTTTTCTCTGATCACATCTTGGACCAGATCCTGGGAGGAACTTTCCCTGGGAACAATTTTTCCTGAGGCATATTGATTGCCATTAATCACCAGCACATATAGACTTTTATCTCCCAAAGAGCAAGAGTTCTGAATATCACTAACTACAACTGTCTGTTTAGCCCAGTGGAACCTGAGGCTCCATGAGCATGTTTGACATTCCTGTGTTTTCTTTCTCCACTATTAAGAAGTTGGAGTTCTTTGATGGCTTCAACATCTCTAGATTGGGGACCCCTTAGAACACAATCAGTGAAATCTAGTTCTTCCTTCTTTCTCTGCTTTAATCTTTTTCCCTGTCCACTCCTTATCTCCTACAAGAGAATAATACTGACAGATTTCTGCATGTCAAGCCAGTGCCATGACAGCAAACATTCAAAGCATTTGGAATTTGGGAAGAAAGACATATTATTCCAAGGAACAATTATTGTCATCATGATTTGTGGTTTTTTCATTGTCATCATAGGTGTGGAGCTGTTAAATGATGCATTTCTTTCATTAATTGTATATAGTTTGGGGCTACTTTTAAATTAATAATGAAAGAATTGATTTCATGTGATTTGTTACACTGGAGAACATTGTCCTGAACCATTTAAAGAATGTTTAGTATAGGCTAGAGAATACAAAGACATACAGTCTTCTAATTATGCATATGGTAGATATTTTAAATTTATGTTAATGGGAGGAGGAGAGGAGTTTTCCAAGTGTCAGGAAGTGTAAAAATTAATGGTCATCAGTGAACAGGAAAAAAAAGAGGCTGGCCACAAGATATCTTTTAAAATGATAAATTTGAAATTATAAAAGGACATAGGCTTCAGATAAGTTCTGTCCTTTCCCCTTCTGTAATGATCCTGGGAAAGTGAAATATAAATGTGATGAGGTCTTTTTTGGGGGGAAGAGGGTCTTTTCCTTCCATATTTTTGGTTGTACTTATGTGTAAGCTAATGAATATGAAGAGACATTTCTGAAGTCATTTTGACACAGAAAGAGTATGAGATCTGGAGGAAAAGGAGATAGATTGTAATTCTGGTTCTATATCAGCAATTCTGTGAACTTGGGTAGGTCATTCTAACTTAATTGAACCTCAGTTTCCTTATAGACAAAATGGAATGACAATGCTAGAAACAACATAACTCATAGGACTAAACTAAAATTGACACAAACTGTAAAACATGGTATTAGAATTTTATCGCCATTGTTCTTAAACACTAATGTCATGAGAAACAGCATACTGGAATTGGCATTAGAAAACCTAGACCCAAATGCTGCTGTGTCATTTCCTAATTATATGAATTTTAACAAACGGGTTAAACCTTCAAACTTCATTTTTTATCTATGTGAAAGAGACAACAATACTTGTTCTAACTGCATTGCATCATGAGGTTGTTGTGAGGATCAAGTGAGATAATGAAAATATTCTGGACAGAGAAGAGATAATGAAAATATTCTGGACAGAGAGAAAGAGACAAAGACAGAGAATTTATACTTTCCCTAAACCCTCCACTATACTAATTTCTGTATTACTCTCGAGAGTATCACCATCTTCTCAGGCAAGCCCAATGACATCCTCAAATGCTTCCTCATACTTATCTGTAGCAGCAAGCACCCTAGCATACCCAGGGTGGCTGCTAGCCCAGATTCTTAGATCTGCTTTTCTAAAGGAAAGCAACTCAAAATGCATTAACAATCTTTCTTTAATCAAACATATATCATTTACTTAGTTCAGGGGGAAAAGTCAACACCCTAAACTTCAGAGAATACAAACAGAAGTTACAAGCAGACAGAGAAACAGATCGACAGACAGGGCTTACAGCTATGTGACCATTACATCCATACCTAGTTAGTTACCAGAGAGGGAAGCACTAACATCTGGATTTTCAAAACCATGGGGCTCAACACATGCTCAGAGTCTCATCTGGCCAAATCACACAACTTTTCCCCAAGCGAGCCCCAAAGGAAAAACTCATATCGGAGTATATATAGCCTTCTCCTGGATCAGAGAACATCACAACCATCTTGACCCACTTCCCAATCACAAAGTAACAAGGTGTGGGCATTCCTGAAAAACAAACCTCCCACCACAGGCTCCATGTGACCACATTCAATCTATTGGCAAGCAGAGTCTATTTTCAAATCAGGGAAGGTTCTCACAGTCACTTAAGCCTATCAAGGGGCCAAGAGGCAGAGAAGATCTTCAGATTCCCATTCCTATAACATCATCCCACATATCCAATTGTTTATATCCTTATAATATTTCTAGTAAACTTCTCCTTTCTCCAGTCACAGCACAGACACACAACCATAGACCTTTCTTATTTCACACCAAAACTATTACTATCTTTTTTGAATTGCTCTCCCTGGTTCAGTTCTTTACACACTCCAATTCATCCTACACTCAGCTGCTAGTGATCTTTATAAATGAGAAGTGTGACCATATATGTCTGTCTCTTTCACACACACGCACACACACACACACACACAAACAAACACACACCTCACTCTACAAACCCTAGTGGCTATTGCCTTTAGAATTAAATATTAAACATAAAATGTTCCCTTTCTTTAAAGTCCTTCACAACCTAGACCACTGTTCAGAAACAGTGGTCTACACAAATAACACTCCATCATTCTATCTCTCAACTTTGCCTTTTCACTGACTCTCCCCCATGTTTTGAATGCTCAGCCTCCTCAGTTGCACCTCCTAACTTCCTTGGATTCCTTTAATATTCTGTTCAAATCTCACCTCTTGCAGAAAGCCTTTCCCTTGGATCACCCAAATCTTGGTCCAAGAGACTTATCAATATCCATATCACCTGTCTGGCAAAAGGGAGGATTCACTTTGTATGACCTGTCTGATCAAACACAATGAACAGGAATACACCCATTAATGCAAACATAGAATTTCTTTTACCATCTTTGATTAGATCTCAGTCATCCTGGCTGCATAACCCTTTGAGAAAGATTTCCCACACTGGTTGATTTCTTGATGAGGAACTAGAAAAGGGGAAACTCCTTGGTCCTTAAAATATATTTAGGTATTAAATGCAAGAGAGAAATAATCATATCTTACAGTCTTATGCATAATAATTTTTGCACATTGTTCTCCTCCGTTAGAGTATGATCTCTCTAAAGTCAAGGACCCTGATTTTGTCTCCTTTCATGTCTCTAGAACTTAGCATAGTATCTGGCCCTATGTTGACTGTTGACCAACCAAATGATACACAGAAAAGATTTGTGATTTCATCAGCATGAAAAATTCCCTGTACCAAAACAGATCATACCTCCTCAAGGATATAAGTCCTAGGGTAGGAATAGGAAAACTGTGACCTTCTAGGTTCTTAGGTGTGGCCTTTTGACTGAGTCCAGGTATTACAAAACAAATCCTTTTATTAAAGGGATTTGTTCTGTGAAATTTGGATTCAGTCAAAGGGCTGTACTTTAAGACCTAGAGGGTCACATGTGGCCTAGAGGTTGTATGTTCCCCACTTTTGTACTAGGGAAAACCTGAGGCCCAGAGAGACTAAGTAACTTGCCCTGAATCTAACCTCTTCCTAACACTCTTTTACTTAAACTTAAGAGAAAAAGGGGGGGAGGGTGGAGCCAAGATGGTGGCATAGAAGCAGCAAAGTTTGGCAGCTCCCACACAGACACCCTAAACACCCATAGAATATGAGTCTAAACAGATTTTAGAGCTCCAAGACTCTCCAAAGTACAGAAAATGCATCTGTTGCTGCAGGCAGCTTAGCAGGTGGGGCTCATCCAAGCAGCCTGGGAGCCACGGCTGGCCCAGCCTGAAACCCTGGCCCGGCCAGGCCCCAGGGCAGTCAGGCTGAGTCTAATCTATAGGAGAGCAGATAGGCAGTACTGGAGGCACAGTTCCCACATTTATCAGGCCAGAGGAAAGAAGGCTAAGAGAAAGGTCAGTGGATTTTGCTAAATTTGGGGGAGAAGAGTGATCTGGCCAAACTGCTCCCAGGGCAAGGAAGCAGCGAGAGGCTGGCTGTGGCAGCAGGAATGGCTGAAAGCAGCAGCAGCCTCCATTGAGCTGCTTCAGAGCCCTTGGCATGCAGATAGCAGGGGGGTTGAGGTGATCGATGAGGGCCGAGGGCTCTTGCATTGAACGGCCATGATCTGGATCATGGTCTTGAGTGGTGCTCCTGGGGTGCGCTTTCAGTGAGCCAAAGCTGGGGGGGGCTGCAGCACCCTATTAATAGCTCTGGCATCTGTGAAGGCCCCAGCGATTTGGGACAGAGCTTTCCCCCACTGCCCCCCGCCGCTCCAGGAAGCAGAGTTCCACAGAGCTAAAAAAAAAAAAAAAGCAAGCAATTCATAGACTGACCAACATGATGAAAACGAAGCAAAGTAAGAACAGCAATAAAACTCTAGAATCCTTTATTTGTGGACAAAAAGGATCAAAGCATAGAGTGGGAGGAAGACAACACAGTCAGAACTCCCACACCAAATGCTTCCAAAACACTGGAAGAATGCCTACAAGTTATGGATTGACTTAGAAAGGAATTTGAAAACCAAATAAGAGAAGTGGGGGAAAAATTGGAAAGAGAAATGAGAATGATGCAAGAAAGTCATAAAAAAAGAGTCAACAAACTGACTGAAGAAAACAACACCTTAAAGAGCAAATTAACTCAGATGGCAAAGGAGGCCCAGAAAGCCAACGAGGAGAAAAATTCCTTAAAAAGTTGAATTTGCCAGATGGAGAAAGAGTCTCAAAAGTATTCTGAAGAGAATAATTCCTTCAGAATTAGCGTGGAGCAAGTGGAAGCTAATGACTTTATGAGAAACCAAGATACTATTAAACAGTTGCAAAAAAAATGAAAAAATAGAAAGCAATGTGAAGTATCTCCTTGAAAAAACCACTGACCTGGAAAATAGAGTCAGGAGAGACAATCTGAAAATTATTGGTCTATCTGAAAACCATGATCAAAAAAAGAGTTTGGA
>JAQQSW010020641.1:0-10814 GCA_028646575.1 Pseudocheirus occidentalis | reverse complement strand
CCCAGACATTACTTAGCACAGTGCCTGGTACACAAAAAGCACTTAATAAATGTTTATTGACTGACATAGAATAACCCTCAACCTTCTTTGAGAGAGAATTCCACTAATGATGAGTTCAGCTAAGGCAGGACGTTTGCACAACTGCTTGCTATTTCATTCTCAAAACAATTGGTCCTCTTGAGTCCCAGCTTCAATTACTTTGGCTTGGAACAGCTGCAACATAAAAGCATCAAAGCTACTTTTCAACAGCTGGACAGCTGTGGAGATGCAGCTTCTCTTCCCCAGATGGGCTCCATTCAGGAAAAGCAGGAAGAGCATCTTGTTTCCACACTGACTTGTGTATGTAATTGCAAAAAGGATTGCCAGAGAGAATGAAGAAGAAGGAATAAAGTGGGCCCAGCTTAGGCCTTGAATAAAAAGTCACTCCTTCCTGTGCTCCTATTTATCTCTCTAGTGACTCATGTAAGGATAAGGATCAGGCCTTTCCACAACCCAGTTCCACAACCAGTCTCAGAATCCAGGGAACATAATGTCTTTACCCTGGAGAATGTAAACTCCTTGATGGTATACATTTTAAAAAATCTTTGTATTCCAAAGGTCTTGCAAACAGTAGGTATTTAATAAATGTTTACTTTATTAAATTGAAAAGTATGAGAGGTAGCTATCATCATATGAAAGATATGATTAAAATCATCATTCGTAAAAACATGTTGTGGAAAATTATACTGTAACATTTAATGAGAAGCAAGATGGCATCATAAAAAGAGCCCTGGAGCCAAAGGACCTTTGTGACCTTGGACAGCTCATTTTATCTCTATGAGATTCAATTTCCTCATCTTTAAAAGGAAGGAGTTAGACCTCTAAAGTCACTTCTGGCTCTACAGCCATGATCCTGCAATAAAACCCTTCACTGTCTGTAGCTCCAAAGTCTCTAGGTTCAAAGGAGGAGGATTTACAACAGCACTACTGCTAGATTTGTATCCCAAAGGGATAATAGAAAGGGGAGAGAGGATCTATTTTTACAAAAATGCTTATAGCAACTCTTTTTGGAGTGGTAAAGAACTGGAAATTGATGCCCATCAATTGGGGGAATGACTGAACAAGTAGTGGTTATATAGTTAGTTATAATGGAACATTAATATACTCTAAGAAATGATAAGCATAATAATTTTAGAAAAACCTGGAAAAACTTAATATGAACTGATGCAAAGTGAAGTGAGCAGAACCAGGAGAACATTGAACACAGTAACAGCAACATTGTACAATGATCAACTTGTGAATGACTTAGCTATTCTCAGCAATGCAGTCATTCAAGATAATTCCAAAGGACTCATGATAAAAAATTTTATCCACCTGGAGGCAAAGAACTGGTAGAGTTTGAATACAGAACAAAGCATACTATTTTTCACTTTCTGTTTGTGTGTGTGTGTGTGTGTGTGTGTGTGTGTGTTTCCTTTTGGTCTGTGTCTACTTCCACAACATGATTGAAATAGTAATAAAAAAATTTATTTTTTTTAAAAAGAAAGAAGATTTAGTCAATCAATTAATCAATGGTCATTGACTTAGTCCCTGCTATATGACAAGGGCTCCAGAACTGGGAACAAGGACAACTGGCACTGAGTCACTTAATCCAGGCCTTTATATTTCCCATGACTGTAATAAATCAGTTTTGTGGTTCATTAGAATGACTAATCTTTCTGGATGAATTTGAGAGTCAGTACTATTCATCTCCACATGCTCTTGTGGACTGTGGGACCTAACCTAGGAACATCTTATGTCTCAGTATTTTTAGCTTCAGACAGCAGAACCAATGGTAATCATTAGCAATAGTCCTCCATTCTTTTTTTAATAACATCTCCAAATTCCAGAGTCTTGCTTCCATTTGGGGAATGTTGGATTCTAGGATCTCTGTGGTCTTACGGAATCCCCATGGCTCAGAGGAAAGTTTTCCAGGGTTTACCAACAATACAGTGGACTCAATGATCTCTTGCTGAGGGTGGGGTTGGTAGCAAACTGGTTCCTGGTGATAACAATGATCTGCTATAGATCATTTCCTATAGTTAAAAGTCACCGTCTTAGAAGGTACAGGAAGACTGATCCTCAACTGCCAAACTTAGTTCCTAGATGAGACACCCAAAACATAAAATTGCTGTGATTAGCAACTACTGACATTTCTTCTGAGCTTGAAAACGATTTGTTCAAAGGTCAACAGATTAAACACCTGCTAAAGGAACAGTAGCTACAATTTATATGATGTGCTTATAAAGTAGTATATCCACATTTTCACAACAAACCTGAGGAAATGAAGGTTCAGAGAGGTTAAGGTTCTTGCCTACCTAACTAAGGAGATAGATATGTGAGGTGAAATTTCAACCCAGTTTTTCCCGATTTGAGATCTAGTACTCTAACTACTATACCATATTGTCTCATGTATGGAAGGTACAAAGAGTTGCAAAGAGTCATGAGATTGTTCTATGCTCTTTACAGAGCTTATGGTCTAGTAGTTAAATATTTGCTCATAAAAAAAAACAGGCATACTCCCCCTGCACCTTTAATTCATGAATTGATTCTGTAGGCACATGTAGGGCAAAATAGCCATGGGGGAGGCAGTGTATTCCATAGAAACAATGCTCTACGTGGAATATTAAGCAGAATAATTTCCAGAGTAGTTAATACTGATGGGGCATGAGCTCAGATTGTTACTGACTTTCTGATTTACATCCTGGCTGAGGATTATGTTAAGCAAGGTTTTATATGTTAGCGCTGAGGTTTGGTTATAATGATGAACACTGCTATTCTGTCATTACTGGCATTCAAAGTCTTCCACCATCTGGCACCACCCTATGATTCAAGATTTCTCCCAATTTCCTCTCCTCCATATTCTTGGCAGATCATTTCTGTTATTCTATATACCTGGAATGTACCTCTTCCCTTTCTTTGCCTGTCAAATTACTACTAATCCTCTAAACCCCAACTCATAGGCTATCTCTCATAGGAAATCTCCTCTAATTCTCCCTCTGTAGATAATGGAATGATCTTCCCTTTTATAATCCAATTTATATTTTATTTTATAAATCTCCAAAGCACTTTATTATTATATGTTAGCAAGATTTGTGCTTATGTCTTATCACCCATTAGATTGTTGGCTCTCGGAGGATACTTTGTCTTCTCTACATTTTGTATTGCCCCCCCAGTGTTTGGGGTGGGATGCTCTGTACTAGCAGGTGTTCAATAAATATTTGCAAAATTGCAGTATCCAGTTGCAAAATGTAACACTGGTGAGGGGGAGACCACTTCATGCTGAGTATGCTTATGTATACAGAAAGAAAACCTCTCTACACCTGGACATACCTTCCTCTCCTCACCAGACTGTGTCTTTCTCTTCAGAATCCAACTCAAAACTCAGTCACCGCTTTATGTGTCTGACATTGACAGCAGCACTTTTGGCGGTTGCAAGAGCCTAGAAACAAAGTGGGACCCCATTGATTAGGGAATTATTGAACACACCACGATATACAGTTGTAATGGAAAATTATTGTGCTGTAAGAAATGACGAATAAGAGAAATTCAGAGAGACATGAGAGGAAGAATAACATACACAATGACTTCAGTCATATAATTGAAAAGAACTCTAAAAGGAAGCCAAACTCTGAGTCATTGTAATGAGCAAAATCTTGGTTGTGAAGGATAGTTAATGAGCCAGACCTCTCTCTCTTCCATATTGACAAAGGACAGACAGTTTGGGGGAAAGGAGTTTGTGGGGCAATCATTACACTGTTGGATATGGTCATTGCTTATTCTTAACTATTTTTCTTTGTTACTGGAAAAGGTTCAGTGCTGGGCCACAGAGACGGAGAGAATTGTGGATCTGGAAATGACTGTGATGCAGGATTAAAAAAATTAATAGGACTCATTTTATTTTATTTTTGCTGGTAAATATTTAATAACTGGCTCTATCAAAAAAGTTTGACACATTTTAAAATTTATTCTGTACTATTAACGTTTTCTCCAACACATTCTTAGGTCTAGATAATCAGTAAGATGATAAATCAAATCCTCTTTTGAAGTGTTAACTGACTACTAAAATATAAACAGGAGGTTTGAGAATGGCTCTGATGTAATCCTGTCTTTGAGGTAGTATTCGAACCTAGGTCTTTGTGACTCCAATTAATTCTCTGTATTCCCTCCCTATGTTATACTGTCTCTCAAGAAGAGACAATGATGGACTGTTGTGTTCTCCCCTAATAGAACATAAAACACTTGAAACTAGGGTCTGTTTCTTTTTGTCTCCAATTCCCCAGTACCTCTTCCGTTATAAGGGCTAGGAATTCAACCTCTGATTGCATTGGCATACACAACTACCAGGCAAAGAAGCTCCTTTACTAATGCAGGGCAATACCTTCTTTGACACTTATAATCTTAGAAAATTGAATAGGGCTAATTTTTAGTTTAAAAAATCTCAATGACCTACAAAAAGTCTTCTTCATCTATTGCTATCATCCACTCTGATATTCCTTTCCCTCTGGGGTTCCTTTATACGTTCATGTTGAGTTTGCACTCCACTGATTCACAGTTGTTCACGAGTATCTAGATTTAGAGCTGGAAAGAGCTTTGGAAATCATTTAGTCTAAATCCTTCATTTTAACAATAAGGAAACTGAGGGTCAGAGAGATTGAGTAATTAGATTGAATTGTACATTCTTTTGCTATTTCAAGTGTGCCCTTTTTTTCTCTGCTACCAGACTGAAAATCTCTGGAGGGCATGGGTCATGTTTTTCCATTTCTTTATCCATCCTTGTCACACATCAGTGACAAGTATGGTGGCCTTCACATAATGGGTATTCAATGAATGTTGTTTATTGACTGACTGGTTGATAAGGCAGAGGGGAGAAATCAATTCTGGAAGAAAGCATTGGTCATGCTTTGCCTGGAGGAGAGAAGAACCCCCTGGATTCCTTACTGTGCCTAATTCTAGGTCAACATTCTACTTGTAGGCAGAAGGCTGTAAGACTGGAGCTTGTCCTGAAGAGAGTGGTCAGTCATTCTGTCAACTATCATTTATTAATCGCCGACTATATGGTAGTTTGTTGTTCAGTCATTTCAGTTGTGTCCAACTCTTCATGACCCCATTTGGGGTTTTCTTGACAAAGATACTGGGGTGGTTTTGCCATTTCCTTCTCCATCTCATTTTACAGATGAGGAAACTGAGGCAAATGGGGTGAAGTGTCTTGCCCAGGGCAATGTCTGAGGCCAGATTTGAACTCTGGAAGATGAGTCTTGCTAACTCCAGGCCTGGTGCTCTATCCACTGGGCCACCTCAGGTACTGTGCAAATTCAAAGAAAGGCAGAAAACAGTCCCTGTTCTCAAGGAACTTACATTTTAATGAGGGCAGATAACACATAAACAATTATACACAAGCAAGATAAGATGTGGACAGGAAAATTGGAGATAACCAATTGATATCAGCATTAATGAAGATCAAGAAAGTCATCTTGTAGAAAGTAGGATCTTAGCTGAGACTTAAGGAAGCCAGGGAGGCCAGGAGGCAGAAACGAGAGAATTCCAGGCATGGGGGACAGTCAGTGAAGATGCCCACAGTAGGGAGATGGACTATCGTGTTTAAGGAACAGCAAGGAAGCTATTGTGTCACAAGATCACAGAGTAAACAAAGGGGAATAAGGTATAAGAAGACTGGGGAAAAGGGGAATAAGGCATAAGAAGATTGGAGACAGGCCAGGTTATGGAGAACTTTGAATAAGAAACAAATAATTTCATATTTGATACTGGAGGAGATAGGGAGCCATTGGAGTTTATTGGACAGGGAAGGGGTGACATGGTCAGACCTGTGACCATTTTGACAACTGAGTGGAAGATCAATTAGCAGGTTATTACAGTAGTCCAGGCAGGAGATAAAGTGGGCCTAAGACAAGGTGGTGGTAGGATAGTGGAATATGCAGGAATCCTTATAATACTGAGGGCTGATTGGAAGAACTGGGGATGGTTTAACCTGGAAATGTGAAGATTTAGGAAGGATATGATAGTTGTCCACAAGTATTTAAATAGCTGTCGCATGTAAGAAGGATTAGACTGGTTACGTTTGATCCCCATAGACTGGCATAAGAACAGTAGGGTGGGTGGAGGGAAGAAAAGAGGAATCAGATTTTGGCTCAATGTACTGAAAAATTTCCTGACAACTAGTCGTCCAAAAATGAAATGGGTTGCTCTAATAATCAATAGTAAGCTTCTCATAACTGGGGGTGGGGTGGGGTTTAAGCAGAGATTGGCAACATGTCTTGGCAAAAATGCTGATGGGAGGATTCTTGCATTGGATTTTACTAGATGTCTATTGAAGGCTTATTCCTTAAGAAATATATTTATATCTTCTAAAGACTATGGGGTGACTAGGTGACACAGTGAAGGAGGACCTGAGTTCAAATTCAGCCTCAGACACTTTACACTTATTAGCCGTGGGCAAGTCACTTAACCCCAATTGTTCTGCCTTCCCCCCTTCAAAAAGCAAAAAAAAAAAAAAAAAGGATATTGATAAAGAGACAGAACACCATAGCCTCTGAAGAACTGAAAATGAATATGACCCTGAGGACATGGATAGGCAGATAGAAGAGGTAAGTAGGCTACAAGATGCTACAAGGGGAAATTGTAGAGGAGTAAAAGATTTAAGTAAAGAAATGCAAAATAAAAAAAAGAAAATGGGTGGGTCACATGGTGAGAGTGAGCAACAGTCTATAGATAGGCCATGTGCTTCATAGGTGTCTTTGGGACATCGAGTGAAAATAAGAAAGGACTTCAGCATGTTGGATGGAGGCCCCAGGGCAAACTTGTGGGAGAACGGGGACAAAATCATGCAGGAGGGACAGGTAAGAATGGGTCATGCTCTTCATTGTTGGAGGGAATACTTCTGTTTGAGAATCTTCTCAGAAATAAATAAACATTCTCCAGATCTCACAGATCATAGTTTCAAACATACAACTTGTTATATAGTGCTGGCATCTTTGATCCCGGGAAAGACAAAGAGAAGCTGATTGAGATTTGTGTTCAGCTGAAAGCTTTTCATCTGTCTTTGTGATGGGAGTGGGTGGACGGGATGGTGGCAACAATGTCTCTATAGGGCAAGGATTTTCTCAACTATTTTTGTGTCAAGGTGCCCTTTGGAAGCCTAGTGATTCCTGGCGGATTCCTCTTCACAGTTTTTTTTAATGTATAAAATAACATCCACTGGATTACAGAAGGAACACACAATTATATTGAGATACAATAGTCAAATTTTTTTAAGTTCACCAATCCCCTGGCTAGCGGTTCTTATTCCTACTTTAAAGAAATGGAGTGATCCAAAACAAGGACCCTTGAAAGCAAAAGGGAGGTAAAAGCTATTTCATGGAGTTAACAAGTGATCAGCCAATGTCAGTCAACATAAACTAAGGGATAACCCTGCCAAAGTGGATGCTGGTTTGCTGACCTTTATGATAGAATTGCAGCCCTAGTATAGCTACAGTTCTTAGGCATCTCTTTGGCTAGCGAGTTCTGTAGGAGCCAGGAAAAAAAGAAGAGGCCTCTGATTAATGCATTCTGATTTGAATGGGGGGCTCCACACTGTGGGCAGAGACAGGAAATGATGGGTGGAGGTGAGTAGGGAGGGGTAGGGGGTTTGGGGAGTATTCATGAGTGCCCCATTTCAAAGTTACTTTCTAGGAATCTGGAGTTTTCTTGTTGGGACATAGAGTCTGGAACACTGGGTGATTTGAATGCCTCTGGACATAAACCAGACAGTAACAGAGAACTACTTTATGTAACTCAGCATGCAGATCAGATCTGCCAGGTTGAAAAGGACCAAGGCAATGGAAACTCAGCGGAGGAGGGGTTGGTTCCAAGATGGTCCATTTTAGAAGCTCAGCAGCATAGCCCAGCTATATTCCCATGAAGGAAGATTCTCTTCTTGTCTTCCCAGAGTTTCTAAGGCTTTGGGCCCTTTGAGGATTCTGTCTTCTCGGTGCTTACTATTGGATAGCATGTGCTCCATGTGCCCAAGAAGGCTGGGACAGTATAGTGGAAAGAACATTGAATATCATAAAGAAAGAAAACATCATATCAGAAAGATTTGAGTCACACCATGAAATTAACTGCAGGAAAGTCCCTCAACCTCTCTGGGCCTCCATTTCCTCCTCTATAAAAAGTGGATAATGTTAATTGTACAGCCTCCCTCACAGGGTTATGAGTGAAAAAGTCACTATAAATGATGCAATCATTGTTGGATGAGCTGTCATTATTACTATTGTTATTAAGACTGGTCTCCCTGCCTTTTTCAGGATGGAATTCCTGGGGATACTCACAGGTTTGGTCTGACTCAGGAGCTTTTCCCAGGAATTTTGATCTTCTCTGTTTCTGAAGTAGACCAGTGCATCTCTCCTTAGGCAACCTGATAGCCCCCACTTCCCACCCCCACTCCTGCTCTCAGGAACTCACCCTGATAATGCCACATTCAGTGCTGCCCCCTGATCTGCTTGGCCTTTAGGGGCTTGGAACTCTCAAGCTCAAGAGATCAGCTGTCTCAGTCCCCCAGTAGTTGGGATTACAGGTGTGGACCATGAACAGTCATGCCTGGCTATTATCAAAATGATTGCTATTGGCACTGTTGTGATTATTACCATTTCTACTACTGTCCAGATTGGCAAATTTAGGCAAATGTCTTCACATCTCTGAACTTCAGCTTCCTCATCTTTAAAATGGGGATAATAATCTGGAGAGACCACCACTTTTGTGCTGCCCAGAATTCAACCCAGAAGTCAGTAGTGTTCTTTCTGGCACACATGCCTAATAAGAGCAGTTACGTGGAACCTGACCTTTTAAAGCAAGTTATTAATATCCTCAAAATGAGAAATGAATTGAGGAAGAAAACATTGACAATTGCAATAATAATTTTGTGAATAAGTTTAATGTGTATATATATATGTGAACAAATACTTGATCATTTTGCCAGTCAGAGAGATATGGCAGCCAAGGGCAATGGTGGCTTCTAGAGTCAGATTACCTATGACAGGGGGCAGCTAGGGGGTGCAGTGAATAGAGAACCGGTCCTGGAGTTCAGGAGAAAACTCCTGAGCTCAACAGGAGAACCTGAGTTCAAATCCAGCCTCAGACACTTGACACTTACTAGCTGTGCAACCTTGGACAAATCACTTAACCCCAATTACCCTGCCTTCCCCGCTCCAGAAAAAAAAAAAGATTACCTAAGATTCTGAACAATATTTATTCCTAGTAACAAGAAGCAATGAGAGGAGAAGGATGTTTAATGAAAATGTGGTAGATACTCAACTAAGGGTCAAATTGAAAGGACAATAAGCAGACATGTGAGGTCCCTCCCCTGAGTGGCGTGGGGCATACCTGGGGGCAGTGTGGAGGACTGGAACATGGCACTTAAAATAGGCAGGGAATCCAACTCCCCTGTGTAAAGTAATTTGGAGGGACAGAGTCAAGATGACTAAATACAGGCAGCAACCTGGCTGAACTCTCCAATGTTCTCCTCTAAACATCTGTAAAATAATGGCTCAAATCAAATTCTGGGGTGACAGAGTCAACAAAAGGTAGGGGTGAGACATTTTTTTCCAGCCCAAGAATAGAGGTCAGCAGGAGAGGTCTATGGCACCAAGGTGGAGGACCAGTCCAGACTGCATGTGGTGACAGCACCAGCACTGGGTGGGTCTTAGAAGTGGCTCTAATAGCTGCAGCAGCAGGTTCAGGAACTCTCAACATAGGCAAAATAAGAAGGTCCAACAACTGATCGGAAAGAGATTATATGTAATCCTTTTCTGGTACTAGGTGCAGCTGGTTGGTACCTTTTGTTCATATACAGTTCCAGGGCAGAGAGAATAGCTTCTGGTGTATCACAAGGGAGCAGAGCCCCAGGTCACAGTTTTAAGGCAGAGAGAAGCATCAGCACTTATGCATGCAGGGAAGCAGATAATCTGGTCACAGTCTTAGCCCCAAGAAGAGCACTAGCACTTGTGGTTGCAGGAGTCCTTAACTAAGACCAGTGTGTAGACCAGGAAAGCAGTGACTACAGTTCTGTCTGGATCACACCACTTAGGAAGCACCAAAAACTTGTAGATCCCTAGAACCAGTTCTGAAAAGAACCCTGGGTGAGCAGAGCCCAACTTTAACATAAAGTTCAAAATCAAGAAATAAACCAGAAAAATGATCAAACAACAAAATAAACTGACCATAAAAATGCTACTAGAGTAGGAGGAAAGACCAGGATATAAACTTAGAAGAAGACAACACAAACAAAGCCTCAAAGAAAAGTGCTAATTGGACCCAAGCCCAACAAGAATCCCTGAAAGAGCTACAAAGATAAGAATATTAGATGAAAAATTGGGAAAATAAATGAGAGCAATGCAAAAAAAAAATTATGAAAATAGAATTAGCTTGGTAAATGAGGTACAAAACATATTGAACAAAGTAACACTTTAGAAAATAGAACTGACCTAATGGTAAAAGAGGCACAAAAATTCACTGAAGAAAAGAACTCCTTTAAAAGTAGCATTGGCCAAATGGAAAAAGATATATAAAAACTCACTGAAGTGAAATGAGCAGAACCAGGAGAACACTGTACACAGTAACAGCAGTATTTTATAATTAAGAATTGTGAATGACTTAACTATTTTAATACAATAATCTAAGACAATCCCAAAGGACTCATGATGAAGCATGCAATCCACCTACAGAGAAAGAACTGATACTATCTGAATACAGACTGAAGTGTGCTATTTTTCATTTTATTTCTTTCATTCTTTTTAAAAAAA
>JAQQSW010020640.1:0-10814 GCA_028646575.1 Pseudocheirus occidentalis | reverse complement strand
GGGGTCTTACAGTGTGATCAATGTTCTGGGCTGGGGGGTAGGGACAAAAAGGGGAGAAAATTTGTAACTCAAAAGGGAAAATTTGTCATTCGGGATTAATAAAACTAAAAAAATAAAAGAAATTTAAATTAAAAAAAAAATAGATTTCTATATCAAATAAAGACTTCTTTCCAGTTAGCATTTATTGACAGACTTAGCAAAGGCTTTAGCTATATCAGGCAATACAAGGCAGGACAAGAGGAAAAATAAGATAATATAATAAAAAATATCTTTACTTCTAAACATAGGCAATAAAAATCAATTAGCGTCCAGCCATGTGAGCTCATTTCAGTTCACTGCAATCAGATCATCACAAGGTTGATCCAGTCAACTTCAGCAGAAATGATTTTTGAAGATAATGGAAAATAAAGGATAAAGCCTAGACAAGTGCCCATTAAGACTTCTTGCTGGGAATGGGGTAGAATAGCTGCATTTTTAACCTTGAAGTTTCAGTGTCCATAGCAACTACATCTACAAATCTAAAGAAGATTGGGCTCTCAGCTCCTTTGGTTTAACATCTGAGCTACCCTGTACAAACTAGGGCAGATTTTGATGTGCATTTCCTAGGCCTATTTGGATAAATAAGATTATTTGTTTCTTTAAATAAGACCAAAAATACTTCCCTTTTTCCTCAGATGCCTCATAATCAAAGGATACTTGGATTTTAGAATTTGAGGCTTTTTATTAATGATAGTTGATTTGCCCACATCTCTATTAATAAGCCTATTCTCATGATAAATGAATAGAAGCATTGGATATTAGGTAGAAGGGAGTGGAGAAGGTCTAATCAAATCCTATGCTTTGAGCAAAAAAGACCCAAGTCTAAGGGATGTTGGGTAACTTCTATTTCACATACTATAAAGAGGCAGAGATCATACTAGAACACTGATGTCTTGGCTACCAGTTCACTTCTGATTTTAGCACAACACAGTCCTATTTATATAAGGGAAAACTTATAATCAATACTCATGTTAGCTAGAAAATATTATAAGTAACACACTGGAAACAATATAATCAATAGATGAATTATTAATTGTGTAGCCACAGAATACACTTGAAAAAATATAGATGTTTATCCTAATCTAGGATATTAGAGTTAGAAATAGCCTTATATATTAATACATGGTACTGAAGGTATGGCAGGAAAAGATGCGTTGGGAGGGAAGATAACCCGCTTTCTGTCTCTTACTCTTAATAAATTCAGTACTACCATTGCTGTAGTATCAATGTATCAATTGACTGCCCTTTTATTTAATTCTATATCATTATGACTCTCCAGATTAAAATTGCCTTTATTGACCATCACTCCCCTAATATACATTGTTTTCCTTATTAAAGTGTAAATCTCTTCTGGAACCACCACCAATCAAAAATCACTTCAGCGCTAACTCACAAAATCACAGCTTAGTCCTACCCCAAGTTGCTTTTAACCTTTCCTTTTCCATTCCATCTCCAGCCAAGTTCCCCACTCTCTCTTTTTCACAGCATAAAGACAATGCTGGGTTCAGGTAACACTGTTTGTTTTTGTTTCCTATGTGGCATAGATTCTGGGAGATTCTGCCATCCTGCAAAGGCTTCAAATCCAATTTGAGCAGGACACTTTGGTATCTGTATCCCAAGTAAACTGTCATGGATGATTAAGGACAAATGGGGCAGTGTAGGTGGATTTTAGAGTGTGTGGATGAGAGTCAAGTATAAGAGGCCTAGAAGTGTAGGAAGAGGCCAGGTTGGGAAGAGTTAGGAATGCCAAAAACAAGATTTTCTATCTGATTCTGGAGGCAACAGGGAGCCACGGGAAGGCTGGCATTTAATGAAGGAGAGAGGGAAGTTGGTATAACCTAGTCAGACCTGCACTTTAGGAAACTCACTTTGGATCTAAATGGATCATGAATTGGAGTGCTGAAAAATTTGTGGCAGGGGGAAGAATTAAAATGTTATGACAATAGAGCAGAGGAGAGCTCATAAGGGCCTGGAGATTCCAAGTTGCATCCTGAGCAAAAAAAAAAAAAAAGTCATATTTTAGTCAAAAGCAAACAAACTATTATGCTATACTAAGCAGAATGATGAATAGACCATAATGCTCTACCACAAAAGATGGTCCCATGAGCAAGATAATGAGCAACTCATATTTTCCTCCTCTGCAGGCTACCTACACCTTTCAATTTTATTGGGCTAGTTTGATTATCCCACTGATGACTCTCTTCCAATGACTACATCTGCTGTTGGACTCAAGACTGTGAAGCACACCATCTTGTTTACACTTTATTTTTGTTTCAAATTCCTGGATCAGATAGATAGGTTGATAGATAGATAGATAGATAGATAGATAGATAGATAGATAGATAGATAGATAGATAGATAGATGGATGGATGGAGTATAATATCTACTCATTTAAGGTATATTATAATGAGAATCCATGTAACTAAAATAATCACTATTCAAAAAAAAATCAAGAGCTCTACTTCTTAATCAGGTGCTTGATGAATCTGTTTCTGTGATTCTAATTCAAAGTTAAGTTCTACATGAGATTTTCTCACTGGTCCTTGAGTGTTTCAAACATGCAAATCCAATATTTAATGTGTACTTATACTAATGTTTGCATGTGGGCTAAAATCTAAACAATCACCCTTCATTGCATTACATTTATTCTGGTAAAAATTTCTCCCTATTCTACGAAAAGTAAATTATGTCAAAGTTGGCAGAAATGTGAATGAAATCAATGAGATTTTTTCAAATGGACTGTGTCTCAACAAGGAACTTCACAATAACTCATCATAATCTCAAGATATGAGGGGGAAAAGCCACTCTAAGAAATATCAGAAAGATGTCAATTCATACTGGCTACAATATCATTCCAAAGTTACTTAGGTTGAAGGTATTTAACCCAGCATTGGATACTCAACACCTTTCCAACTCCCTCAGCCTCCTCCCTCCTCTAATGAGAGGGTCAAAGAATAGAACACTAAACTCCCAAAGCTTTCCTTAATATAGGGCTGAACCTGGACTCTTCAGCTAATAATTCACTTTTCATCTGCCTTTGTTTATCTGCATATGTGCTTGGTTTGAACTCTAAGGAACAGCATACCCCCGATGACATGACTCTGTTCTTGATTTTAATATCCTTGAGCAAAGAGACTTTCTTTCATGTTATTTGTATAATCAGTGCTTAGCACAGTGTCTGGCATACAGTAGGCACTTATTAAATATAATAAATAATAATTTAATTAAATGAAATATTTAATTAAATATATTATAGGTTTATCTTGGATCAAATGAGGAAGTAAAAATTTTAAGTAACCACCATTTAATTTACATATGTAGCTTAAAAAATGCAATGGATTTTGCACTCAGGAGAATTAAAAGTCTACCTTTTACACTAAGTATCTGTGTAATCTTGAGCAAGTCACTTATGCTCTGCAGATATCAGTTATATCATATTCAAAATGAAGAAACTGAGCAAAAGGAACTTAAAAGTCCTTTCCTGTTCTAAATATGATATTAAACCGAGAATTTTTACTCACTCTTCCATCTCTACCTTGAAAGGCAAGCATACTGGTAAATGCTGAAGCATGATAGAATAGACAGACAGGAGAGCACCATATCGGTGCTCTGAGTGATTTGAGATGGCACCCAAAGTCAGGTAGCGTGGTGTAAGATTTGGAAACGGACCTGGGTTCAAATCTTAACTCTTTTATTTTTATGCTTGTGACTTCGGGGCAAGTTAATTGTCTTTTCTTAGTGTCAGTTTCCTCACCTAAAATCATGTTTAGGTTTCTTTTCTAATGTCCTCTCTGGCATTATATCAAGAATTCCTCAGTATGCTGCCCATTCCAAGGAAGGAAATACTATGACTAGAATAGGAATTTGGACATGGGGAGGAAGAATAAAAATTTTACTAGGTCCTGAAGAAATGAATGAGACTATATAATATTTGTATTTTGAGGAGGGGAGTTTGTCTCTGCTGAGACTTCTATTTTTTTTCTGATGAGAAATGCTCAGGGAAGTATTAAAGCTAACTCCAGATGACCATTTCTTGTAATTCACTAATTATAATTTTGATTCTAGCACCAGTCAGATATAACCCAGGGTAGCTCTTCATTATTATTATTCCTGTTATTCATGTATAGAAATGAAAGGGAACTCACTTTCCAATAATGCATCAATCACAGCTGATCTGAATCACTTTGGAATGATACTGTAGTCGGTATGAATTGCCATCATTATGATATTTCCTACAATGACTTTGTGCTATCATATTTTAAGACTATCAAGACTTATTGTCAAGTTCATTATCTCACCAGGGAACATTTGTGATGATGAAACTGCCAAGTTTCATCAGGTTGCTCATGCTTTTCCAATTTTATTAACATGACCCAATTTGGAACCACACTGATGGTAACTCATTTTGATTTTTACTCACTTTGAGGACAAGTCAATTTGATTTTAAAATCTTGTTGATTTAAACTCATTTCAACATTTCCTGATATAACATCTTGTATTTTACCTAAAAAGTATAAGAGATCATTTTAAACTGCATTGTTATAGGACACATTAAACCTAGAAAACTGACAAATGTCAGCTAAGGCAAGTGAATCTTTTACCCTTTAAAATTTGCTCGAATCTCTTAAATCTCTTCTGGAACCACCACCAATCAAAAATCACTTCAGTGCTAACTCACAAAATCACAGCTTAGTCCTACCCCAAGTTGCTTTTAACCTTTCCTTTTCCATTCCATCTCCAGCCAAGTTCCCCACTCTCTCTTTGTCACAGCATAAAGACAATGCTGGGTTCAGGTAACGCTGTTTGTTTTTGTTTCCTATGTGGCATAGATTCTGGGAGATTCTGCCATCCTGCAAAGGCTTCAAATCCAATTTGAGCAGGACACTATATCTGATTTCTGGAGTCTGGCCTTGATAACTGCCTGGATTTTTGGACCACTACTAACCCACTGATATATTAGTCATTTAATTATTAATTCTTTGACTTTGGCAAACTACAAAATAACAGAATGAAAAGGGCATGATCTGCATTTTTACAGGGAATGTCAACTATGATGAAATCATGGTCCTTCTATAGCAACTCAGAAAATTATCTACTCAAGTGCAGAGAAGCCATGACTGCAAAAGTAGATAGTACACATACTGAGCAGAGATCTTTAGATCTTGTGAAGGACTCAATACTGACAGCACATGCCACAGGATTTAGAATTTAATCTCTCAGGAATCACACATCAGTGAATCAAATACACTGTGCCAGGTGATGGACAATGCCCTCCAAACGGCCAGCTTTCATAGAATTGGACTGGACTAACTTAATTTTTCTGACATTGTTTTCTATTGATGTATGCAGTTGTTAACTTGCTTTCTTCTTGTCTTGCTTTGTCCAAGATTTACCCTGACACGTGGAATTCGGTCCTAATATCTCAACGATTAGAACTGTATATTTTTTAAAAGAACCTTTCCCAAACCACTATTTACATGAATGATTCATGCTCAAAAATTAGGCAGTAAGTTAATCATTTGGAGTCATGACCATATTTTCCATTAATTATCTATTCAGCAAACTTATTAAGAATTTACTATGTACAAGATATTTTAGGTATTCAGGAAGATACAAAGAAAAAAATACCAACTCTTCCCTCAAGGAAGATAGGGTAATAGAACCAATAATTCAAATGGCAAGTAATATTCAAGGTAGTGAATAAATTCCATTAAATTAAACAAGCATGAATTAAATGCCTGGATTAAATTTACAAGGCAATGCTTAGGTGGTGTGCACACACACAAAAAGTCTGTCCTCCTCAAGGTGCCTACATTTTAATGGGATACTGTATCACACATTCAGATAAATACAAATTGCATATACTTTCAGGAGAGGGAGAAAACTAAAAATTATTAGGGATCAGGGTAAATAGCTACATAAAAGATAAAAAGGATTCACTATGCATTTAAATATCACATATTTACACTGAAAATATAATAAAATTATACTGTTAAAATAATGATGATTAAAATAATAAGGAAAACATATACACACAAATAAATTCTCATACACAGTCACTGTTGGTTGAGTCATGTTTATATTCTCTTTGTTGTAAAAGGGGATTAAGCAGGTTGAGGATTCTGAGTAAGTTAAGGGAAATGAGTTGCTAGTTAAGTAGATAATGTCCGGGAAGAAGATGTGGACTGGTGTTTATCATACTTGAATAATAACTCTTGTCCAGAGATGGAATATGTGTGTGTGTATGTGAGAGAGAGAGAGAGAGAGAGAGAGAGAGAGAGAGAGAGAGTATAACAAAAGCCACATTAAATACTATTTAAAACCAAAAATAAGTAAATAAATAAAAAGAGATAATCCTGACATCCAGGAACTTTCATTTTAATAGAGGAAGACAACACATGATGGGAATGGTGCACAGGAAAAGGAGCTATAATTGGGGGAGTCTCAGAGATAGTAAATTGATATATAGGACAGTCAACTGACATATTCACTACAGAAATAATTTTAGTATTACCTTGGTTACTATGTCCAAAAGCTAGAAAGTAGAAGTGAAGGAACTGGAGATCAAAATATTGGACTCATTACAAGATGGCTGTGTTGAATATGAAAGTAAGGCATGGGCTGGTATCTGATGCTGTACTGAGCTGGCTTAAACTTTTTCTATGTTGGGCGTTAGGGCAAAAGTTTGAAACATTAATGAAATTTTTCAAGGCAACACTGATAGAAAATAATTAACCTAGGATTCAAACTCAGATGTTGTGATTCCAATTCCACTGCGTTTTCCACTATATCACTGGTTCTCAACCTTCCTAATACCGTGACCCTTTAATACTCATATGTGGGCGTATCTGCATGTGGGGAGACCCGTTTGGACATGGGTAGAGGAGTGGTGTCTTGGTTCCTAAGACCATTGGAAATATGTGTTTTCTTAGGCGACCCCTGTGACCCCTATGAAAGTCATTCAACCCCCAAAGGGGTCATGACCCACAGGTTGAGAACCACTGCACTATATCATCATAAATTTTAATACCTAGAGACTTAAAAGAAAATTTCCTATTGATATAATTTATCCCAATATAAATCATTAAGAAGTATGAATTGATTTTGAGTATTGACAAGTCTTGCACAGTCCTGTTCATAACTTCTTTAAAACCTCAAGGAAGCATCACAATTCATGTCACTTTCCCACATGAGGAACTCAGGTCCATAATAGGAACTCATCAACTACCATTAGTATTTTATTTTTAATTCTAGTAGCTGGTATTCATTGATCTCTCTCCCATTGATTCTACTGATTTCATTGATGGATCATGATTCTGTATATCATGAGAAGCTGCTTTCTCATCAAAGACTTCAATATGGTCTTCTATTGTAGACTCTGGAACATTCAAGAAGTTCTAAAGATTTTTTTCTTTTTTTGTTAGTGTAAGTATCAGTCATTCAACTATATATTGGTGGAATGACCCATCCTAGTCATTAGGAGATCTGGATTGTCCCAGGTATCTGTTCGTGGCCCTACGTTTGGTATTCCTCAGCAACTTGGGTAAAGATGTGTATATGTAAATATAATGATCGTCAAACAGATAACAAAAAGCTAGAAGGAATGGTTAACATTTATCATAACCTCTTTTAAAAATTAAATGGAGATGGTTAATATAGCTAGATATGTCTAGATTATAAATATAGTGATTGATAGAAAGACAAATGGACATAGATGAGAGACAGTGTATATAATAGATAGAGATCTAGCACTGATGAAAGATCTGTGTTCTAGTCCTACCACTGACATACACTAATTTGCCTGAGCAAATCACTTAAACAAACAGTTACACTTCACTTAAGCTCTCAGTGCATTAGGTAATTTTCTAAAACTCTGAGTTACAGAAAAGGTATAGATGTTTATTGAGAAAGGAAATTTCCTCTTCTAGAAGTTCCCTAATATAATTGATATCATGGGATTTGTCCCTGTCATATATACACACAAAAATACACATCTTCATACACACTCTTTAAATATAATATACATCAGAGTGGAGGCAAGATGGAAGAAAAGAAAGAGCATTATAACAAAACTCTCTCAATATTCCCTACAACAACATTTTTAAAATTACATCAAATTGAATTCTGGAGCAGAATAGCAAATAAAAGGTAGAAGTGAGACATGTTCCCAGTCCAAGATAATTTAGGAAGTAAAAAAAAAAAGATATGGGGGTGCAGGGGGAGACAATGCACATGTGGCATCAACCCCAGCTATAGGTTTTGGAAGTGATTTTGGCACCAGTTTTGGGAGTTATTGTCTCAAAGAAATAACAGAATTAGATAACTGGTCAGAAAGAGAACCCATATGGGGTCACAAGTCACAGTTTAAGAAGTACTAGAATAGGAGAGCAACATGCCTCAAATTGAATTCTGGAAGAATAGGAGAGGAAGAGGATAAGTGAAAAGGGGGAATGATATAAGGAAAGATAAAAGAAGGAAGAGGTCAGAGGCAAAGTAGACATTGCACAAGGGACAGGAGAGAGAGAAAAAAAGAGGGAGGAAAGAAAGGAGGAAGAGAAGAGGGAGAGACAGAAGGAGGGGGATAGAGAAAGGATAAAAAAAGAAAATAGGAGAGTGCAAAATGTACAGTTAGTAATCATAACTGTGAGTATGAATGGGATAAACTCTCCCCAAAAGCAGAAGCATATAGCAAGAAAGATTAGAAAACAGACTCCAAGAATGTTGTTTGCAAAAACACAAGCAAAACTAGAGATATTTACAGAGTTAAAATAAGGGTTGGAGCAGGACTCATTATGCTTCAACCAAAGGGGAAAAAAAAAGGTAAAAGTGATCTCAAACAAAACAAAAGCAAAAATAATTGCATTTAAAAAGATTAAACAGGGAAACTTCATCTTGCTGAAAGGAGCCATAGACAATGAAGTAATCCTAATACTAAACAAATATCCACCAAATGGCACAATATCCAAATTCTTGAAGGAAAAGTCAAATGACTTACAGAAGGAAATAGATGGTAAAATCATACTAGCCAGGGACTTCAATTTTCTTTTGTCAGAACTAGACAGAGATAACAATATAGTAAATAAGAAAGAAATCAAGGCAATAAATAAAATCTGAGAAGAGAAAGATATCAAAGAATTCTGGAGAAAACAGATTTGGAAGAGGAAAGAATATACCATTTTCTTAGCTGTACACTGAACTTTCACAAAAATTGACCATGTATTAGGGCATATAAAACTCACAACCAAATGCAGAAAGACAGAAGTATTAAATGCATCCTTTTCAGATAAACCACAGATTGATTTTATTTAAAAAAAAAAGAAATAAAAAGGCATATGCACCACAAATGAAGATGAAATTAAAACAACCTTTAGGAGATGTTTTACTCATTTCCATGGACATAAAACTAAAAATGGAATACTTAAGCCTGTCTTCAAAAAAAAAGTATAATGATTTACAGAAGTTTATAGACAGTAAGACTACAGTAGTGAAGGATTTCAACTTCCCGCTCTCAGAACTAGATAAGTCTAACCAAAAATAAATTTGAAAAGTTAGGAATAGGAATAGAGGGGGGTGGAGCCAAGATGGCAGCATAAAAGCAGCAAGGTTCCATAGCTCCCACACCACCACCCTAAATGCCCAGAAAATTATGAGCCCAGAGAAAGTCTAGGACTCTCAGACTTACAAAAATACAGAAAACATATGTCTCGCTGAAGGCGGCTTGGCAGCAGGGGCTCAACGCAGTGGCCGGGAGCAGAGGCTGGCACAGCCTGAAGCCGAGATCACTGCCAGGCCCAGGATGGTGGGAAGGAGTCAGGCTGAGCTGAGCCAGTCTTCAGAGGAGAGGATCTACAGCCTCCAGCACCTCTACATCTGCCAATACGTGAGGAATGGGGACAGGAGAGAGACAGCTTGCACCGGAGCAGACACTGGCCCAGCCCAAAACCGCAGCCGTGGCCAGGCCAGGCCCCAGGGTGACCAGGAGGAGCTGAAGCTCCCAAGCCACAGCTTGGGTCTACTTCAGAGAAGATCTAAAGGACCTGCCTGAGTGGATCTTCAAATCCTGCAAACCAAGGTCAGAGACAGTTAGTGAAAGTGAAACTTTGAAAATTAATTTGGGGGAAGAAAAGCAGTTTGACCAATCTGCCGCCAGGGCAAGGAAGCAGTGGGGGAAGGGAAATGCTGGACCCAGCGGCGGCCCCCACCAGGCTGCTTCAGAGCCCCTAGCCTGCAGACTCGGCAGGGGGGCTGAATTAATTGATCAGGGCCAAGTGCTCTTGCATTAAGCAGCCTGGATCTGGATCCTGGTCTTGTGTGGTGGTCCTGGGATGTGCTTTCAGAAAGCCAAACTTGCGACACCAACCTAATAGCTCCAGAAGCTGGGAAAACCCCAGCGATTTGGAACAGAGCTTTCCCCCCTGGAAGCAGAGTTTCACAGAGATAAAAAACCAACCAATTAATTGACTGGCCAACATGAGGAAAAGGAAGAAAAATAAGAACAGCAGTAAAACTCTAGAATCCTTTTTGTGGACAAAAAGGATCAAAGGATGGAACGGGAGGAAGACAGCCCAGAACTCAGAACTCCCACACCAAATGCTTCCAAGACAACTGAAGAATGCCTAGAAGCTATACATCAACTGAAAAAGGACTTTGAAAACCAAATAAGAGAAGTGGAGGAAAAATTGGAGAGAGAAATAAGAATGATGCAAGAAAGTCATGAAAAGAGAGTCAACAACCTGACTGAAGAAAACAATACCTTAAAGAGCAAATTAACTCA
>JAQQSW010020639.1:0-10814 GCA_028646575.1 Pseudocheirus occidentalis | reverse complement strand
AAATAAATTAAAATTAAAAAAAGAGATTAGCAGAAAAGCTGGATTTTTAAACTTAACCCATAACAGATCAGCTGAATTCTGAACTAATTAGAGATAAAAAATATCATGACTTAAGCGGTCACAAGACAAAGTCAACTGATATTAAATAGGATAAATTAATCAATGATACAAGATCAATTCAATCTTCTCACTACCAAGTCCTAAACATATGGATCATGACTGAGTCACTGTTGCAGAAATTCAAGTCCAGAACTTTTTTTTTTGGTGGGGTGGTGAGGTGGGGTGGGCTAAGGTAAGAGGATGTACCTAAAATCATTAAATGACTTGGGGTGAAAGTCTGACCTTGCTTGATGTTGTGATAGAATATAAGCTACTTGAGAGGAAGTACCATTCATTATTTGTCCTTGCATCTCCAGGGCCTAATATAGTGCCTGGAATGTGGAAGGTACTTAGGAAATGCTTACTGATCAACTGCAAGGATTCATTGCCACTATATTGCTCAATGAAAAAAACTGAAGCATAAGATAGTTATGAAAACAATCCAAATGCTATCCTATGTCTTCTGAGTTCTTGATAATTTAATGCTAGTAATAATTGAAGATATTGCTAATGAACATCAATTTAAAAAGGTTTGAAAGCTTATTCAGCAGTCATCAATGTAGGTATGCATTATGTGCTAATCTTATTTGGTGGCAGGGATGGAGATGGAAGTAGAAGAGAATGAAGAAAGGGGGAGGAGGTGGATGAGGACTAGGAAGAAAACAAAGAAAAGGAAGAAGGAAGAGAAAAAGGAAAAAAGAAGAATAACATCCAAAAAAACAGGAAAAACAAGAAACGGGAAGAGAATAAAAAGAGGCATCTATATAATATTTTTAAATTTCACAAGTCTTTTTTACATACATTATCTGAGCCTAACCACTCTGCAAGGTAGGTACTTTCCACCATGTCCAGATGAAAAATTTGACACAAAGGGAGTTTAAGTGACTTGACCATCATCACACAGCTAGCCAATGTCAGAACTGGTCAAATTTCCAGAATATACAAGCTTTGGAGGGATGCCAGATCAGCACATGATAACGTTCCTTACCTCTTCCAACTTCTTTTCATGGCTTATTGCGACCTTAGCCCCAGTGAAATCACTTTCCACAAGATCTTGCTTTGCAACCACATCCTTTTCAAATCGCATAAATTTACGAAATTTATCCTTTTTAGTCACACCAGACAAATAGGAGCTAATAAACTGGTATTCGTCCCTGGAAGAAGAAAGACACTGGCGACTATTTTTGACTGATTTATACTTCAGCAGTCGGAGCTCTGGCAATTTGAGATCTTTCTTAAGCATTTCATCATGTAGTTTCCTTCTCTCTTCTTTCAGTTTTTGCTCAAGTGCTATGTCAGAGATTGGAAGGCTGGGAAGTAAACCACTTTGTGTTTGAATGTCCAGAGTCTTCAAGATGCCAGGACGATCAGAAGCATCTGAGATTAGAGCAGTCTTAATGGCAAATTCAGACAAAGCGTCTGCCATCTTTGCTGATTTCTCATCAAACTCATCTTTTGGTACAGTTCTTTTGCTGATTGGTCCAAGGGAACTAGACCAGAAATGTGTGAACTTAATGGGATTAAAGAGTTTATTGTGATTCAGGTGTCCTGAGGTATAAAGTTGAACATCATCTCGATGAATTTGTTGTAGTTCATTTAGAAGCTCAGAGATCTTCCACCCCTGCCTTGTAGAATTTTTCATCCTTGGGCAGACTGTTCAAATGAGAACAACAACAACAAAAAAATTAAAAGCCACTATCTAAAGTTACATAGTAAGACACATTTAATATTAATAATAAAAATGCCATATTTAAAGTTTACAAAGTACTTTGCCTACAACCCTGAGAGGCAGGGCAAGTGTCCTTATTTTAAATGTAACAAAAATGGAAACTTAATAGCAGGAGCCAAGAGTTGGCTGTTATGAATACAAGCCCACCACTGTTTGCAAAGCTAGACATGATTTTAAAGACCATCTAGTGCCCTTTGTTTTACTGAAGTTCTGAGAGTTTTCATGAATTGCCCAGGGTCACACTGCTACTAAATGTAAGAGGCAAGATGTGAAAACCATTTCCCCTCCTACTCAACATCCTGCTAAGCGCAGATAGAAGAAGCCATACAGCCATGCTGATTAGGTTCACTGAAAGTGGATGGTCTCTAATCTCAACTGGGCCCTCACTGTTGCAAGATATTTCATTCTTAATGAACTCTATTTCTCAGATTCTCCAGAGTGAGAGTCTACAATATAATGTATTAAACCCAATCCTTCTCTTTTCTCAAGTCTTCTATTCCTCCCTCTTTCTCCCTGTCAAAAGAAAATCTCACCTGTTACCTTACTGAGAAAATAAAGGACCATGTTTTTCCCCCATCCCTCCTCTCAAAATTTTAAAACTTGTTTTCAATTTAAGTTTAAATTTAAATTAAAAGTTCAAATTTAAACTCTGTTCTCTCAATTTATTCTAGTCTCTGATGAAGAGGTGGCCCACCCCTCACCATGACCAGCCCTCCATTTGTGCTCTTGATCTCATTGAAATAACAATATATCCTACATCTGGCCTCTTGTCTTCACTCACACACAAGCACAACCTGAACTCATCACCTCTTTGCCAGGTTGTTTCAATAGCCTCCAAACTCATCCCCCTGCATCAGTTGCTCCTCTTGCCAATCCATCCTTCACAGAGTTGCCAAAACAATACTAATAAAGCACAGATCTGCCCGTGTTGTTATGCTGCTTATGAAGTTCCCGTGTTCCCTATTCCCCTGAGGACAAGAGCTCCTTAAATTTTCTTGTGTGTCATGGACCCTGTTTAGCAATCTGGTTGAACCTAATTGACTTCTTCTCAGAATAATTTTTGTTACATACATTCACTTTTGAAGGAAATGCTAAGTTAGAGTTTAGTGAACCAGTTAGAGGTTAGTGAAAATGAAGAGGCAATTTTTTTTCCCCATCCAAGTTCACAGACTCCTTGAAATCCATCCACAAATCCCTTGGGGGCCCATGTATTCTAGCTTATGAAACACTGCTCTAGGATAAAATACAAAATGCTCTGTCTGATATTTAAAGCCCTTCATAAAACTTAGCTCTCACCTACACCTCCAGGTTAATGGGATATTACTCTCCTTCAAGCAATCTCTGTCCCAGGTAAATTGGCCTAGATGTTGTTTCCCTGTACTTGATATCCCACTTCCTACGTCTAGTCCTTCGCACAGGCTCTCCTCCATGCTTGGAAATCCCTCCTCCTCCCTGCCTTCTGAGATACCTAGCTTCCTTCAAAGTTTGACCTCAGTCAGGTGTGGCTTGTGTCTATAATCCCTGCTATAGGGAAGGTTGACACTGTTGCATTGCTTGAGTTTGGGGATTCTGAACAGCAATGGAATAAGTCAATCAAGTGTCCACGCTTACATTGAGTATTTGGAAGCCTAAAGCCTAAGGAAGGATGCACTAGTCCAGGTCAAAAACAAAAACAAAAAAACAAAAAAAAAGCATACCCATTAAAACAGTGAAAATCAACAATGAGATCATGGCCATGAGTGGCTGGCTGATGCTGCATCTGCAAGGTGGAGGAGATAGAGACATGCCCCAAACCACCTGCACTCCTCTTCCCCAAGATGTGTAAGGCCCTAGGCACTTTTTAATCTACTTTTGTATTGGTTTGGTTTGATTTTCTTGCTCTTTACTCCCTGTCCTGAGAGTAGAAATGGTTTGCTTTTGGTTTGTTTTTTTTTTTCTCCAGCACCAAAAGCAGTTCTCTGACTGTACTATCATCCGGCCTGTATCTCTCCATCTTCTCCACAAAGACAACATAAGAAGTTCAAGTTATAACCAATCCACCTGTGGAAATGAATTAACAAATAATCTTATACTTTGAGCTCATTTTTTACTACTTGAAAACAATGGCACTTCTTATTTGTTACCACCAACTAACAGAAATGAGTTTCTTTAATTCCTAGTTTTAAAATAGATTTATAAATAAATCTATTTGAAAATGTGATGGTTTAAGACAGTGATTCCCACTTCAAATTGTTATATGGAAGAGCAAATAAGATGACATTTTCTGCCTCCTACTTCTCTGGTTTCCAGGGTCTCAGCACCTGATGGGCATAAACAATTCAGGAGACAGGGAGCACGGAGCTGGAGAAGATGGGAAGCTGGGTAAGGGAGGAACAAGAAACAAAGAAAAGGTTTGGCTACTTTTACAAGTTTATGGGTTTTTAAGAAACAAGGACCTTTGGTAACATAAGTTTTCTTTGACCCTAAGTGTTTGCCATGGAGCATCATGGGTGGAACACTGAGTTAGAGGAAAAGCAAAACTGACTTTACACCCGCCCTCACAGAAGATAGCACCATGACAGATCTTTTGAGATATTTTTGAGATGCAACCAAAGCATATTTTAGCATCTAAAAACACTGCACTGGTTTACCTTTTCCCCCGATTTCATGTTTTCATTATGAATCCATGATTATGTCATTTCTTTCTTCAACTTCATATCCTACTCCCTACTCCCACCCCTTGCACAATACCTTGTACATAGAAATTTCTTAATAAATGTGTTAAATTGGTCTCTTGAATTTTATCTCTGACATCTCGTAGAACTTAGAGTTGATTTCTCTCCTAAAAATGGCCCTTAATGAATCATCTTTTCATTCATTCCCTTCCAGTCTTTTTCCCTTCCTGGGGGTCTCTGTGGATAGCCAATCAATAACATTATACTAAAAAAAGTAACATCTTACCTTGGTTTTAAAATTTGGATTCAAAAACGGGGGAAAGAACATTAAGTCCCTACTATGTGTCGGACACTCCAGATATTTTCTCATTTGATCCTCTCAGCAAACCTGGGAGGAGGTGCTAGTATCATACCTATTTCTCTTATTAGATCCGTGATTAATTGAGGAAACTGAAGCAGAAGGAGGTTGGGTGACATGCCCAGGGTCACAGAGCGAGTAAATGTATGAGGCTTGATTTGAACTCAGATCTTCCCGACTCCAAGTCCCAAGCTCTATTCACTGTACCACCTAGCTACCTCTTCACAAATACATGCTGGGAAGACAGAGCTAGTTTAAAATGGGGAAGTACAGGATACTAAATGTAGTCTAGTATAATTGTTCACAGGGCAGTTAGATGGTGCAGTATATAGAGTGCTAGGCCTAAAGTCAGGAAGACTGATCTTTCTGAGTTCAAATTTGGCCTTAGACACTTACTAGTTGTGTGACCCTGGGCAAGTCACTTGATACTGTATGCTTTAGTTTCCTCATCTGTGACATAAACTGGAGAAGGAAATGACAAACCACTCTGATATCTTTGCCAAGAAAACCATAAATGGGGTCGTAAAGATTCAGATATGCCTGAAATAACTGAACAACAGAAATAGTTCACAACATTTTTTTGTTCTACCAATCCCTTTCAACAACAACAACAACAACAACATAACATTAATAATAATAAAACCAAAAGGTTTTGTGATCCCCAGAGTAATTTAATATAATACTTAGAATATTCTTTAAAAGTATTTACTCTTTAAGGTATAAATAATGATTTTTTTAAACACAAACTACTTGGATTATTATTGCAGACCCCAAGGGGTTCAAGAACCACTAATTGGGAACCACTGATCCAGTTGAAAATCCACTGGAATTGATGTCAGAAACCTATATTCTACTAATGATGGAGTACAAGCCCAAGTCAAGACTTTTGTCCCTTACTCCAAAAGAATATGGGTCCCATTTGTCTAAGGGCCCTGGAAAACCCCAAGTTGAACTCTCCTTGAATTCCCCCACTTGATCTACCCTTTGCCCTAAGCCTTTCCTTATCCTTATGCCCAATTCTCTGTTACCCTAAACCTAGCCTAGCCCTCCATTGTCTGTTATTTCCAGATCACCTCTGGCTACTTCCCACCCTTAATGTTAACATGGTTCCTGACCTCCAGAACTCAGGTCACTTTAGCCTACTGGCGGCTCCCATAAGCTCCCATCAAGATCTTTCCTAGATTCCCTTTTCCAATTACTCCTGACCATTTGGCCAACCCTAGATCCTTCCCACAGTCTTTCTGCATATAAGATCCATCTAGGCCTCCATGAAAGTACTCAGATTCAATCAGGCCCACTTATTTTAGGTTTACAAATGTTCAGATTCCATAAGAGTCTGGTGAATATGGCAAATTTTTAATAAACTTTGTTTTTCAATGCCTAAAAGAAATCTTAGGTTGAATTCATCCAGGCAGGATCTGTGTGTCACTATTTCAGGGTCCCAGCACCCCTAAACTTCAACACTACCAAGTATGTCCTTGGGCAAGGCCTTTGAATTCTCTGACATTCCGTTTTTTCACTTGAAAAAGCAGGAAGTTAGAAAAGACGGTTCAGTCCAATTCTAATTTCTACTTTCCTAAATTAATGAACAGATTTATGAAGAAAATTAGCATCTAACTTTTGGAAACAAATAAGTTATATTATACAGTAAAAGCATGTACTTCCAGATTATAGAACATCTCCTGTTTCAGCTTTGTACCTGTAAGGGCCACTTTAAGCCTTGAATGACTAGAGGTCTGAACTCGTTCAGTGTGTCCTCGCAAACAGGAAGACTGGAGGTGGGTCTAAGAGGCATCTGTGCATTTGCTGTCCCATGTCCTATGGTAAGGGGGTCTTGGAGGACAAAAGGTCACAGGTGGCATAGCTCATGTGTGAATAAGCAGAGGAGCGCTCCCCCATCAGAATACTGTTACTGAGGTATGTGATGAAGGGAAGACAGTCTATATAAGGCCGAGGAGTGCCCGAGAGCGTGGCACACATGGGGATAGGGTACATAATAGGATAGAATAAAGAGAACTATACTACTCCACCAAGGCGTCTGACTAGTCTGTCTGTCTAATCCGGGAGTATCCTGAAGGGTCATGGAGGTGACTGAGACTGTGCACATGGACTAAGGTAGGTGAATGGGGAAGTTAGCAGTGCGGCAGGCCAGGGCAGTACCCCTAGCACATTTGCAATCATGCAAACCCCTATTGTTTTGAAGGCCAGAGGTGTTAAATTACTTGCTGCAGTTTCTTAGGTCTAATCCATCAAATTGGAATTTGAACCCAAGTCCTTTGATTCCAGGGGCCTGTGAGTTGGATCCATTGTGAAAATTCTCATACTATGTCCAAGGAATTTAAGGCACTTCAGGGAATATCTTACTATCCTTGTAACCCTATATGTTAGAGGAGGAAGACTGTAGGGGAAAGTGCATTTTATTATTGTTTGTGGAAGTGAAAATGGGAGGTTTTCAAGGAGAGTAGAAATGGGAAGGCAAAATTGAAACCATTAAAAGCAAAAGTGGAAGTTGACTCTTCCTCTCTCGCCTGCAGGACTGCCACTAGGACTACAAAGTAAAGATAATTTAGTAACTAAATTACAATTTGCCTTTTTAAAATTTAAGAATAGCTTCAAGAAGGGAGGCTTTTTTGGGTTGGTTTTTTTTTTGCCTCTTTTCCACTTCCAAACAATCTCCTAGGAGAATCAAAAACCATTTATTTAAGGGTTTACTACTAGACAGATACTAAAAGTGAGACAATTTTTGCCCTCCAGGTGTTTATATTCTAATAAAAAGAGATAACTACTGTGGCAGAGTGGTAGTCATGTGGTGTAAGGTCCTGGAGGATCAGTTCTTTTATGGGGCAATAGGATTATTGGTTTAATTACTGTAGCGATTTCAAAAAGGGATGCTAGGCAGATGGGAAGATGATTCCTGGGCTCTGGTGAAGTGTGGTAGAAGATCCAGTAGGATTATATTGGGTACATCCATCCCTCAATTTAAGACAACTCAGACACAGGGCAGGAATTTCAAAGTTAAATGGATAAATTTCATTTGATCTATGGCCTTGTAATATAGTTCCAGCACTGAAGAAACTGGTCTAGCTCAAGAGAAACTGAGCAGATAACAAAATAGCCAGAATAGGATTATAGGGTCCTGGCCTTTATCAGAAGGACACTTTCCAGCAAGGTAATTATGCTAACCCCCATCTTACTGAAAGGACACAGAAAATTCCTCCTGTCTGTCTCTAGTCACTTGCATTTCCTGCTAGGTAAAGGGTAAGGGAGAGTTAGGGTCAGATCCCGACCCCTTGGTCCCAGGGGTCCCTTAGTCCCAAGGTCTCTTATCTCATCAATGACCTTGTAATGTGAGATACCAGGTTGGGTTTTTCATTTTCAGTAGAAAAGCCACACCTCTATTATTATGTAAGATTAGTTATTCCAGAAACTGCCTGACCTGGTCTCCTTGGTACTTAAAAACTCTGCAGTTAGGTAGGAGAGGTGGGAAAGGATTTCCTTTCCAACTACAACCCTCTCCTTTCTCTGCGTAAGGTTGTTCCCTAGACCTTCAGTTTTCCTATCTGCATTTTTTCCTTTTCTGAGCAGAAGTTGAAAACATGTGATCCTGAGGATGGGCCCTTCCAGCTTTGGAGGGCACCTTGTGAATGATTCTGAATTTGAGAGTTCCCAGGACACTGAAGTGTTGGCCTCCCCTAGAGAGATTTCCTCAACAATGTGCAATTTAGGGAGATGACTGTGTTGCTGCTGAATGAAGAAAGCCATGTTATGGGAGTGTAAAAAATCTCTATTGATCTCAATCTCTATGGTACTGCTGCAGGTTTAGACAGTAGATACACAAATGAATGTAGAATAAGGAAAATGTTTATGTAGCAGCCCCAAAGGTTTTATCTAAGTGGAGAGCAGCAGAAGGGGATACACTAAAGATTGGCTTTTCATTTATGAACTCAATCGTTCAGGGGCTCAGGTGAGTCCTTTAAATAAAGGCTACTTAGGATCCAAGTTATATGTTGAGTATGTTTGTGAGAATTGGGGATCTAGCTACCCAAATTTGGGAAAACCTATACCTTAGCCATAGCTAAGTTTTATTGAGTCTTACTCTGGGGCCAGAACAATGAGCCAAAGAGAAAGATAATGATTCCTTTAGGTCAGCTTTCCCTTCTCCCCCTCATGTATTTAGAATCCATATGCTAGTTTTATTGTTGATATGATCAATGATACTGATGGTTTCCCTAATATTGAACCATCCTTGCATTCCTGGAATAAATCCAACCTGATCAAAATGTATTATTCTTGCAATAAGTTGCTGTAGTCTTTTTGCTAATATTTTATTTAAAAATTTTACATCTATATTCATGAAGGAGATTGGTCTATAATTTTCTTTCTCCATTTTGTCTCTCCCTGATTTAGGTATCAGTATCATATTTGTGTCATAAAAAGAATTTGGTAGGACTCCTTCCTCACCAATTTTCCTGAATAGTTTATAGAGTATTGGGATCAATGGGCCCTGGAGATTTTTTCCCTAGGGAGTTCCCTGATAGCTTGTTCAATTTCTTTTTCTGAGATGGGGTTATTTAAGTAATTTACTTCCTCTTCAGTTAATCTGGGCAGCTTATATTTTTGTAAATATTCATCCATTTCACTAAGGTTGTCAAATTTATGCGCATACAATTGGGCAAAATAATTCCTAATTATTTTTTTTAACTTCCTCTTCATTGGAGGTACATTCACCCTTTTCATGTTTGATACCCGAAATTTAGTTTTCTTCTTTCTTTCTGAGGTATAAAGGCTGATACCGTAAGTAATCTGGAGAAGCAAGGTATTGTTTACCTGTCAGATTTATGGTGTAGGAAAAATTTTATGACCAAAAAAGAGTTGGAGAGCAATATAAAATGCAAAATGGACAATCTCGATTACATTAAATTAAAAAGCTTCTGCACAAAGCCAATATATAACCAAGATTAAGAGGGAAGTGGGAAATTGGGAAAGAATTTTTATAACCAGTGTCTCTGATAAAGGCCTCATTTCTAAGATATACAGGGAATTAAGTAAAATCTATAAGAATACAAATCATTCTCCAATTGATAAATGGTCAAAGAATATGAACAGGCAATTTTCACAAGCAGAAATTAAAGGTATCTATAAGCATATGAAAAAATGCCCCAAATCATTATTGATTCAAGAAATGCAAATCAAAACAACTTTGAGGTACCATATCTCACCAGTGAAATTGGCTAAGATGACAAAACAGGAAAATGACAAATGCTGGAGAGGATGTGGAAAAACTAGAACACTAATGCATTGTTGGTGGAGCTGTGAACTGATTCAACCATTCTGGAGAGTAATCTGTAACTATGTCCAAAGGGCTATTAATAACTGCATACCCTTTGACCCAGTAATACCACTTCTGGGGTTGTACCCCAAAGAGATCATAGAAGTGGAAGGAAGACCCATATTTAGAAAAAATATTTATTGTAGTTCTCTTTGTGGAGGCAAAAAACTGGACATTAAGGGGATGTCCATCAGTTTGGGAACGACTAAACAAGTTGTGGTATATGAATGTAATGGAATACTATTGTGCTATAAGAAATGGGGAGGAGACAGTTTTCATATTCACCTGGAGAGCCTTATACAAACTGATGCTAAGTGAGAAGAGCAGAACCAGGAAAAATTTGTACACGATCACAGATACATTGTATGTATGACGACCAACTTTGATAAACTGGACTCTTCTCAGGAATGCACAGTTATAAGACAATGCTACAAGTCTCAGGATGGAAGGAGATATCTACATTCAGAGAAAGATCTAGAAAGAACAGAGTTTAAATGGAGACTGAAGCAACACATGCTATTGTTCTTTTTCCATGTTTGGTTTTGTTTTCTCTTTCCCATTATTCACTCCTTTGTTTACAACCCTTCTATACAACTAGACTAATGTCCAATGTGAAAGTATTTGCAAATCCTATACTTGATTGCA
>JAQQSW010020638.1:0-10814 GCA_028646575.1 Pseudocheirus occidentalis | reverse complement strand
AAAAAAAGAAATGGCATAAACTCTAAACTGGGCATCATGCCACACAAGAGAGGAGGGGGCGTGGGGATGAAAGGTGGGATGATGGAGGGGAGGGCAGGGTCTGGGGGAGGGATGCTGGATGCTCACACTTCAATAAAGGGACAGGGACAGGGTAGAGAACAGAACAAAAATGATAATGGTAACTTAAGAAACTTTTCTCAGTATGAGAATAGGTGCAGGGAATAGAAATATATTTATATATGTATACATACACATATGTGTATATATGCATATGAATACATTTGTGAGTGTGTGTATATATGTGTACATAGACAGAGGGCACAGGATCAATTGATTTAGGAAGGGATGATACTTTAAAAGACGAAATTGAGAAGTGAGAGAGGAATAGGAGAGGAGACAAGGAGAGTCAGAATGGGGTTAATCATCTCATATAGAAGAGGCAAGGGATAACTTACATTGGAGGGGAAGAACAGGAAGGCAAAAGGGAATGGGTCAACCTTACTCTCCTTGAATTTGGCTTAGGGAGGGAATGACATACACTCTAATTAGATATTTTACCCTACAGGAGAGTAGGGGGGATGGGGATGAGAGGGGGGATGATGGAGGGGAGGGTAGTTTGGGGAAGGAAGGGTTATTAGAAGCACCCACTTCTCTAAAGGAACAGGGACAAAGTAGAGAATAGAACAAGTAGGGGGCAGGATAGGAAGGAGGGAAATATAGTCAGTCTTCCACAATATGTCCATTGTGGAGATGTTCAGTGTAACTACACATGGATAGCATGTATTGATTTGCTTGTCTTTCTAGTGGAGGTGGTGATGAGGGAGGTAGGGAAAGAATCTAGAATTTAAAGTTCTAAAATCAAATGTTAATATATATGTATATATTATTATTATTTACGTGTAACTTGGAATTAAGATATATAAATAAGCACTAATGTAAGGAGATTCATCTTGCCCTACTGGAAAGTCAGAGAGGTGATGGGGAAGGATATAGGAGGGAGAAGATTGGGGGAGGGGGTAAACATGGGATTGATGTTTTGGGGTGGTGGGTAGGGGAAAGATGGGGAGAAAATCTGTAACAAAATCTCATGGAAACGAATGATGTAAGCTAAAAATAAACAAAAGTTAATTTAAAAAACATTCAGGGCTCAATTAATAGTTTTGTTGATTGTCTAGACTTAAGAAAATGTTCCTAATGCAGATTAAGCATAAAAGTGTACCTTGTGTACTTTTAATTTTATTTTCAAAAGATTTACCAGCACACCTTCCGTTCTTTCTATTCTTTGGGGTATGGGCCTATTAGTGGTATTGATTGGTTAAAGGATATGTGCAATGCAATTTAGTGACTTAAAAAAATACACTTCCAAATTGCTTTCTAGCACAGCTGGACCAATTTACATTGGTTCTCTCTTCCCATATCTCTTCCAACAATTGTCATTTTCTATTTTTAAAAAAATCTCATGAATGAAGGAGGAAAGAAACTATTTTAAATGAATTTTACTTTTATAACATTTACCTTGCATACCTCCCTCTCCCCCTTGTCCATCTATCAATTTTTACCTCTCTTATAAATTCACATGTCATAAAACTCATATATCCTTGTCCTTAGGAATTTAAGTATCAGAAGCCAGCAACACCACTTTAGAGGTACTGCCATCTGTACATTCAGGTTTTATCCCACTAAAGAATCTGAATTGGGGCGGCTAGGTGGCGCAGTGAGTAGAGCACTGGCCCTGGAGTCAGGAGTACCTGAGTTCAAATCCAGCCTCAGACACTTAACACAAAAAGCTAGCCGTGTGACCTTGGGCAAGTCACTTAACCCCAAATGCCCTCCAAAAAAAAAAGCAAAAAAAAAAAAGAATCTGAATTATTGTGTTTTAAAAAAATTTTATCCACTCTAAAAGAAATTGAAGCCAACCAGCTTACGAATGGGGATCTTTTTCCCCATTATGCTTTGTAATTGTGGCTTGCTATTTTGAGCCAAAATGTCTTGGCCAGTGGTACAAGTAAAGCAACCGGGCAACCCCTGCTCTGTCAGTGTAGGTTACTATAGCTACATTGTCTTATTTTAAACAGGCTGGGGCTGTCTAGTTTCTGTCCAAGTCTTTTTCTAGTAAAACTGCCTGCCTTCAGTTCCAGATAATTTATGTATAATAAGAGTTTCTCCCAGAATAACTTTGTGCTCACTTTTCTGTTCCAACAGAGGACATGTGATCCTGAAAAGGAAAGGTTGGGCTAAACTTTTCAACTCAGTCCAAAGCTTTCATCTAGTTCAACCATGAGACAGGAAAGTGACACAATCTTTGTACTGACCAGATATATGGGGAACTTCTGCTCTCGGTTTTTGCTGAATGAACTCTGCAGTGCTAGAACTTTGGGAAGTGGTCTAGACACATATGGAAAGGAAATTAATATATGTAGCATCCTAGACTGAGCATCAAGGATCCTGAATTTTAATCCAGTAGTCACTGCCATTAAGTCGGCTCATTGGGAAGCTTAATGTTCAAAATTTGAAAAATGGGGGATTATTTTCTGTAGTTTGTAACAAACTCTCCAGTGCTTGAAAATATCTGCTCAATGTATGATGATAATGAAAAAAATTCATTTATAACCAGGGTGAAGGAATGTAGGTGAGAATGGGTTTATCTATTAACGTTTTAAAGGCGTGAATACCTTTCCTGGCACATGACATTTTCAAATATAAGTGGTATTCTAGCACTTTGGAAGACTTAATACGTGAACAACTTAGTCCTTATGTATTTTATTTCCTCTGCATTCTTATAGGTTGTCCAATTGATCCCTGAAGAATAATGTTAAGAATATTTTTATCTTCTTGCCTTAAATTTCAGAAGGTTTTGAATATCCAAGATATTCCTATTTAAGACCTGCAGATATTTGGTGTTTTCAATGTATTCTGTTTTTTTTTAACGAGAAAAATGATAACAACTTAAAATACAGTACTTCACTATCCCCTGAACTAGTCTTGTCTGATATGGGTCTGTTGCCTCCATAACACCTAACCTTCTTTGGGAATAAACTGGTAACATATTTAATTATGAGGACCAGATCTCTGTGTTTTAGGTCTTAGAGGTGTCTTATGGATAAGATAACCTACTAAGGGTTTTTTTTTACATCAGAAACTAGCTCATTCTTTCATTTTTGTGTGTATTTTAGTGCACCCAGGTAATAAATATGTGCCACAACTAGAAAAAGCTTGCTGAATATCAAGATTTAGAAGAGGCCTTGGAAGTCCTCTAGTCTAACCTGAATTCAAAAAACATACCTGATAAATGGTCATCTGGCCTTCCCTTCTAGTAAAAGGAAATGCACTACTACTTTCCAGAGTAGCTTGTTGCTCTTCTGGATAAGCTTTAATTATTAGAAACTTTTTCCTCATATCAAGCCAAAATCTCCTACTCTTACAACTTCCTGCCACTGTTCCAAGTTTTTCTCTCTCTGGCCAAACAGAACGTGTCTAATCTCTCCACTATAGGACTGCCCTTCAGATACTTGAAAACAGCTACTGTGCTTCTTGAAAAGGTCTTTTCTGGGCTAAATATCCCTAGTTCCTTTCACCTATCCTTATATACCATTATTTCAAGGCTCTTTACCATCTTGGTTGCTCTTCTTTGGGCATTGTCAAGTTTATTCTAAAATATGGTGCCTTATTAGAATAGGAGACAATACCCTAAACAGAATCTGATCAGGACACTATACGGAGGCACTATCTCTTCTCTAAACTTGGAGGCTATACTTCTCTTAATGCAAACTGTTTACACTAGGGTTTTCTTTGGTTTTTTTATGATACCATTGACTCATATTAAGCTTATAATCCACTAAAACCCCCAGTCTTTTTTTAATTTGAATAGTCATATCTCCAATATCTCATATTTAAGAATTTGACTTTTTGAACCCAAGTGTATGACTTTACATTTATCTCTACTACATTTCATTCTCAAGTCTTAACCTATTGAAATCTTTCTAGACTATAGGCTGTTGTTTAGTATGCCATTGTCAAAGATAAGTGTAGTACTGATGCCTTTATCTAAGACAAATCCCTAGAGCACTCCACTAGATAAATCTTTTTTTTTCCTTTTTGGAGGGCAATAGGGGTTAAGTGACTTGCCCAAAGTCACACGGCTAGTAAGTGTGTCAAGTGTCCAAGGTCGGATTTGAACTCAGGTCCTCCTGACTCCAGGGCCGGTGCTCTATTCACTGTGCTACCTAGCTGCCCCTAGACGCATCTTTCAAATTTGACATGGAACCATTTTTTTTTTGAGGCAATTGGAGCTAAAGTGATTTGCCCAGGGTCACACAGCTAGTAAGGGTTGGGCAGGTGTCTGAGAATAGATTTGAACTCAGGTCCTCCTGACTCCTGGGTCAGTGCTCCCTCCACTGTGCCACCTAGCTGCGCTGACATTGAACTTTGAATAACTACTCTTTTGTTCCAGGGAGTTGAGTTGCAAATCCGCCTTATTTGACATCCAGCCTGCATCTTTCCAGCTGATCCATAAGAACAGAATGAGGTGCTTTATGAAATGCTTTGCTAAAAACTGGGTTAAGTATGCCTACAACATTTCCTTGATCTACCATACAGTTTGAAAAAAAAAGGTATTTTGGCAATGGTTTTTGGTACCAAACTTCTTTCAACTCAAAAAAAAAGAGGTTGTGATCTCACAGGGTAGTTTATTAGGCTACTCACAGTATTCTAATAGATTTATTCATTAATTGCTTACAATAACTATAATGATGACTTTTGCCTCCAAAAGCTTCAAGTTAAAAGTTACAAGTAAAATTGTAAAACATAGCTTTATTCTACCTACAATTGTGAAAACTAAATAAAAAATTATAAAACTAATTATAAAATTATAAATATTTTATGTGGGACATTTTGTAAGAATTAAGAGATATAATCCAGCAAGATCTTAGGGGATTATTATCATCTATAGCGGTTCACAATAAATTTCTTTATTTAAAAAATTTTGTTGTATATATCAATTACATCAAATTAACTTACAACCTAGATGTTTAACAGTATAATTATCATATCTAAATTTAATTTTGATGTTGAACTTTTAAATTTGAGCAAAGGTTGGTGATATTTGACTTGATGTCTAACAAAAACAGTCTTAAACCTAGTTCTACATTAAGTTTATGCCATTATTTTGACTTACAACAAGAATAAAATGAAAATGCTTGCTCACGCAGGGAATGGTAGGAGAGTTTTACAAGCTCCCTTGCTGAGAGATAGAAATTAATTTTTAAACTTATGGCCACCTAACCAGTCAATGAAAGTGAATAGCTAGTTATGACACATTTAGTTTTCTATTGGCTAGTGACAAATCCTGTAGTAGATGATAAATGTAAGTACAATTGTATATATTGCTATATTTTTAACAGTGTTTATGTAGAAACTAATCTTCAGAAGGAAAGAATCTCCTCCTATATAACTTTCTTCTCTTTTACAACTGGCATGCCAACTACACTATCCCAGAAATTTTACTGAATGACCAACCAGTATTGTCAATCAGCTCATTTCAAAATCTCCCAGATAGAAGAATAGAAACACGAGTGGAAGATAAGTTTAAATCAGTAAATAGCTTTAATACTGCAGTGAAAGGCAATATAAGATTTGTTTCTGTAGAACATTTGTAATGGTCTGTGATTTGTTCAGTATGGCTTATAATGAGCATACTCAGTGATCACAATTTTCGAACAGCTTGACATTTGTGGTATAAAAAAGGAAGCTATTTATAATAACATTGTAGCATCTTGATCATGTGATTTAATGACTGATGAGCTATTATTACGGGGTAACAGAGGGGAATGGGGGAGTGCCTTTGGTGCTGTACAAAATACAAATGAGAGTATCTGTTCATCCATTGGAAATCAGTTTGCAGTTAAATGTTGAACCCTTGTGATAGTTTGGAAACAATTTGATGACAGGTTGAGATGAATATGTTATGTTTAGAGTCAATCAGAGTTTGATGTAATTGCTGCACAAACACTAAAGTTGTGTGTATGCTCCTGAATGTTTTGCATTCCTGCAATATAATGCTTCAGACATACACAAAGGAAAAACATTTGTAAGCTAATTGGGCAATATAGTTGTCACAGAGGAAAAATATATTTGTAACATAATTGGGTGGTCATTTATTGTTTAAGGCTTCATCAGAGAATTTTTAGTATGAATCCGTTAAGGGTTCTAGTACCACTAAATGGTTACTATTGCTTTGGAGTGATCTGATTATCATGTCTAGTCTAACAATGCTACCCCCTCGCCACTACATGTTCTTGTGTTCTATCTTCCACCTCTAACCAGGCACTTTACCTGCCATCCTGGGGCCCTGGGCTTCTGCTTGATGAGCCTGAATAATTTTACAACTCAGATCCACCTCATTGCTGCTCCCCTGCCATCACTCAACCTCATCCATGGTTTTCTCTAGGAATGGTAATCAGCACTACCCTTCTAGGAAGGTATATATCAATTGATTGCTCTATGACTCCACTCACTGTCCCTTTAACTTCACCAATCAAAATACCTTTCAGCCACCACTCCATCATGTATATTGTTTCTACCTATTAGAATGTAAGCTCTGATTTTTGTAGTGTATGTAGGATAGGGATTGTCACATAGTAAATACATAATCAAATATTAATTCATAAACTTTTGTTTAGTTTTTAAAACAGTTCACAACCTATCCCCAACCTATCTTTCCACCTTTATAGTATGTTATTCTCCCTCCCATGCTCCCATATATACAATCTATCCAAACGGACCACACTGTTTTACATTCAGGACACTCTGTTTCCTTTCCCTTTTCATTAGCCATTCACCATGCATAGATTGTACTTCCTTTTCACGTTTGCCTCATACAACGCCTCTTTTCCTTCAATACTCAGTTCAAGCTCCATGTTCTACATAAAGCCTTTCTGGAGGCAGGATGAGTGTTAGTACCCTACCACCCTAATTATCTTTTACTTAACTATTTTTATTTATTTTCTTTATACTTATTCTACATATACTCATATATCCCTATAGTCTCTTTCCTTAGAATGTATGTTCCATGTGAGTAAGAATCATTTTATTTGTAAAATGTGTGCTGTTTATATAGGTTATGTATATCCACATGGTTTGTCTAAATGCAGCTTGAGAGAGGCATTAATAGATATCTCTGAAACTGTGCCCACTTCTCTCTAAGGGAGACTTACATTCTTGCTTTAAGGGGAATGTGAGAAGAAGTCATAAGGCTATCTGCTCTGTTTTTCAGGCTCTGACACAGGGTTACTAGAATAGAATTATATCTCTTTGTCCCCTAAATATTGCTGACTTAGAATCGTGGTTTTGGTTAAATTCCAAAACTGTTCTCATCCTTAGGTAAAGCAGAGAGGGTTACTCCAAACTACAGCCACAGGTTTGACTTTTTCTCACCAAATGTTAATTATTCAAAAGATGATCACAAATTTTGAATATTGAGCAAACCTATTTATTTAAGAAGATGGCAAACAGAAATCAGAGAAGTTGTGCAGATTAGACTATATCAGAAAATGCCTAGAATTGAATGAGCTTTCCTTCTGAGACTGAAATATCTCAGCTTAACCAAGAAAGAAAGGCTTTGTGGGAAGACTCCAAGAGAAAATTCTCCAAAATCTCCAGGGAGGCAAACTAGAAATCAGGGACATTTTTGTCAGTCAGCTTCCCCTGTATGTCTGTAAGAGTCTGTCTTTTCTCTCCCCTGCAACTGGTTTCTGAAGAGTCTTAAACTATTTTGGTCAAAAAAGTGAAAGTCGGGGCGGCTAGGTGGTGCAGTGAATAGAGCACCAGCCCTGGAGTCAGGAGGACCTGAGTTCAAATCTGACCTCAGACACTTAACACAAAAACTGGCTGTGTGACCTTGGGCAAGTCACTTAACCCCAACTGCCCTCCAAAAAGCAAAGTGAAAGGCTCTCCTCTTCCAAATTTTCATGCCAACTTTACCCCTCATACAGGCGCAAAGCATTATATCAGCATTCTGTCCCCCAGTTAAGAGAGTATCATGTAATATGTTCCAGGCATAGCTAGAAAACTGGATTACTTTTTCATTTTATTTGCATCACTCATGCTCAGTACAGTACCTGACACCCACTAGGTGCTTAATAAATGTTTATTGATTGCTTGCTTTTAAAAAGCTTTTTAAAAATTCTAAACTGAATTACCAGCAAATAAAATAAGCATTTTATATGCAAAGTAGAACAGAAAAAGAGGATTTATAAATGGAATTGAATATTATATACAACTTGATGATTAGTGCATTTACTTTTTTCTACTTAATTCTATTTTATTTTTTCCAATTATATGTAAAGATAGTTTTAAACACTCACTATTTTAAGTACCAAATTTTTTTTCTCCCCTTTCTCCCCAAGACAACATGCAATCTGATATAGGCTTTACATGTACAATCATATTAAAGACCTTTACACATTAATCATGTTGGGAAAGAAGAATCAGAACAAAGGGGGAAAATCAGAAGAAAGAAAAAAAACAAAAATAAAGAAAAGAGTATGCTTTGATCTGCATTCAGACCCCATAGTTATTTCTCGATGTAGATGACATTTTCTGTCATGAATCTTTTGGAATTGCCTTAGATCATTGTGTTGCTGAGAAGAGCTAAGTTTATCAAAGTTGGTCATTGAACAGTGTTGCTTTTGCTGTATCCAGTGTTCTCCTGGTTCTGCTCCCTTCACTCAGCATCAGTTCATGTAATTCTTTCTGAATACTGCCCACTCATCTTTTCTTATAGAATAGTAGTATTCCCTCACACTCATATACCACAGCTTGTCCAGCCATGCCCCAATTGATGGGCATCCTCTCAATTTCCAATTCTTTGCTGCTGCAAAAAGAGCTAATGCGTTTATTTTTGATGAAGTTATGGTGGGTCTTAGTTATTCTTTTCCAGATGTTCACAATCTTTTTAATAACGTTTTAGGATTGTCTCAGGAATCTGTGTCAAACATTATAAGGCTTATGGTTTGCAGACTCTGCTTACACCCTCTTTTTAAAAAAATCATATATTTTACCTTTCCCTAGCTCTTTGGTACCTCTTTTATTTTCTTACAAAATTTTTTTAAAATTCAGAACTGTAATGTTAATGGGATGTAAGATCTTGCCAATTAATAGGCCTCATGTGGAGCCCCTTAAGGGAAGCTTGATTGGGGAAGGGGAGGGGCTTGTTTTACAGGAAGGCTTGTACCTTTTGTTACTTTGTACTTAGAGAGTAAGTCAGGAGGGTTGTGATGCCCTCTGACCCTGAAGAAAAGTATACATACTCCAAGGTTAGCATTTTGCTTTGAGGCTCACTCATTGGAAGACATTGTGATCTGACTAGATGAGACTCTGGGTAGTGGGTAAGGAGCCCTCCTGGCTTTGAAAAACCCAGATGTTGGTGCTTCTCTCTCTCATAACTATGTATATATTGCCTTGGTCAGACAGTTGGATCTGTCTGTTGATATGTACTAATTTCTCAGACAGTTAGAAGCCCTGTCTGTTGGTCTTTATTTCAGTGCCTGTATTTTCTCTGTTTGTATTTTCTCTGAAGTTCAGGTTGTTGATTTTTTCACCTGAACTAATGAATGTAATTTAAAAAGATTGTTGATCCCTTGAACTGCTATCTTTCCTAGTAAAGCAGATCTAAGAACCTGTGCTAGCAGCCATCCTGCATATGTCAGTGTGGTTGCTGCTACAAGAACAAACATTGAAAATAGAACAATAGAACACTAAAAGAGGGTTTTATATGTAACTGAGAATCCATTTTATATTGCTGCTTTAAAATACACATACACACACACATACATGCCTATATCTGTATATCTACAGATTACTTTCAAAAGCATCCTGTTGCTTGGGTATACTTTTGAACTTCTTTCTGATCTCTTGTGTGCATTTAAAAAAAAGAAACTCATCATTCATTTATCTCTCCTTGACCTGCTTATTAGAACAGTTTTAAAAATATCATATATCTTGTATTTTATTGTATTTTTAAAAATCTTTTAATTTTGTTATATGATTTCTTGCTGTCTCATGGAACCATTGATTTCTGTTTGGTCTATTCTAATTTTCAAGAAGTCTATTTCTTGAGTAGGGTTTACTACTTTCCCTTCTAGACTAGTTATTCCTCTTCTAATTTTTTCCTCTAGAGCCTTTTTTAATAGCTTAATTTCTTTTGGTCACTTATATAGTTCTGTGTGGAAAATAATAATAATAATAACTAGTTAAAATAGTTAATGATAGTTTTTAAGATTTATAAAATATTTTAAGATTTAGAAAATGTTTTACAAGTGTTATCTCATTTATCCTCATAACAGCCTTGAAAGGTAGATGCTATTATTATCTGCATTTTATAAATGAGGAAACTGAAGCTGACAGAAGTTAAGTGAGTTACCCAGGGTGATATAACTAGTAAGTGACTAAGGCCAGATTTGAATTTAGGTCTTTCTGACTCTGGATTCCGTGTTCTATCCACTACTTGCAGTTGTTGTGGAGTTAGTTGCTCCTTCATTTTGAGGTCTCTCGATAAACTATCTCTCTATTTAGTTTTGTTTTCCTTATCTTTTTAGTTTTAGTTAATGAATTGGGTCTCTGTGCTAAGATGAAGTTCCACATCCTTCTTTCCCCTATTTGCTTTTTTTTAATGTTTTTTTAAAATTTTAATTTGTTTTCTTGGTTACATCATTCATTTCCACAAGGTTTTGAGTTACAAATTTTCTCCCCTTTTTGCCCCTACCCCCTAGCCCAGAACATTGATCCCACTGTAAGGCCCCTCCCACAATCTGTTCCCT
>JAQQSW010020636.1:0-10815 GCA_028646575.1 Pseudocheirus occidentalis | reverse complement strand
TTTCCCTCCTTAAGAATTTTCCTTTTGACCACCACCTCCCTCAGTATTACCTCCCTGTGTTCCCCCCTCTTTACTACCCTTCGCACCTGCTACTCTTCTCCTCCCTATGAATATGCTCCCCTTATTACACACTTTCCCCCTTATCCCTCCTATTGCCTGTAGGGTATAATAGATTTTTTATTCTTAACAGAGTATGTTATTCCCTTGTTGAACCCAAAACAATGCTAGCACATTTCATATATTGCTCCTCTCCCTCTCACTTTTCCCTCAATTGTTATGAATTTTTGTGTCTTTTCATGTTAGAATCTAAACTTAGCCATTTGTATTGATCCCTCTTTAAATCAGAACCAATGGGAGTAACAACCATATGATCCTCATCTCCTTCCATCCCACCCCTCCACTTTAATATGGTTTTTATACCTCTTCCTGTGGCATAATTTACCATCTTCTACCTCTATTTTTCCTTTTCTCCCAATACAATCCCTTTCTTCCCCTTAATATGTTTATTTTTTAAATCTTCAGATTAGTTCACTTCTACCTACACCCTCTTTCTGTATACATCCCTTTTAAGTGTCACAATATTTATACAAATTTCAGTACTGACAGGTATCTGCTTCTCCTAAAGGAATGTTAACAATTTGCTCTTATTGAGTCCCAAGTTATGTGCATGTGTGAGCATCTGTGTTTGTGTATGTATGTGTGAGTGTATGTTTTCCTTGTTTACCTGTTTATGTCTTTTTTGCATCTTGTAATCTTGCATCTTGAGCTCAGGCTTTTTCATAAGGAAAGTCTAGAAGTCCTGTATTTCATTAAATGACCATCTCTTTGCCTGAAAGAATATGGTCAGTCTTGCCAGGTAGTTGATCCTTGGTTGAAGTCTTAGCTCTTTTGCTTTACAAAATATGGCATTCCATTCCCTCCGGTCTTTTAATGTAGCAGCTGCCAAATCCTGTGTAATCCTGACTGTAGTTCCATAGTATTTGAATTGCTTCTTTCTGGCTGCATTCAGTATCTTCTCCTTACCTTTGTAGCTCTGGAGTTTGGCTACAATATTTCTTCGAGTTTTTAATTTGGGATCTCTTTCAGGAGGAGATTGGTGGATTCTCTCAGTAACCATTTCTCCCTCTGATTCTAGGACCTCAGGACAGTTCTCTTTAACAGTCTCTTGGAGGATGCTATCCAGGCTGGTTTCTTCATCATGGCTTTCTGGTAGGCCAATAATTGTTAGGTTATCTCTCCTGGATCTGTTTTCCAGGTCAGTTGTTTTTTGAGTGAGATATTTTGTACTTTCTTCTAATTTTTTAATCTTTTTGTTTTGCTTGACTGACTCTTGTTGCATCATAGAGTCCTTAGCTTCAATTTGTCTGATTCTAATTATTAGTGAATTATTTTCCTCAGCTAGTTTTTGGAGTTCCTTATCCGTATGTTCATTTTTCATTTTTAGGGAGGAATTTTCTCCAGTTAGATTTTGGACCTCCTGTGCTACTTCTCCAATTTTGCTTTTCAAAGATTTGATTTCTTCAGTGAATTTTTTTCCAATTTGGTCACTACCTCTCTAATTTCATTTTAAACATCTCTTTTGAGATCCTCCAAGAAGGCTCTTTGGGCTTGAGACCAATTTGCATTTCCTTCTGTGGTCTCCAGTGTGAGTATAGGGTCCATGTTGCTTTCTGAATTTATTTGTTCTTGCTCACTATAAAAAGATTTGATGGTCCCAGCCTTTACAGTTTCCTTCTTTCCCATTGTGAGCACCTATGTCCTGGATTTTTGGAGTGGATATCTGCTACTGGGGTGTCAGGGTCTTGAGCTTCTCAGGCTGGGAGGTGGGAGTTTGGTAGCTGTAAGCTCTGAGTGTGTAGTCTGAGGCCAATACCAAGACTCTCAATGATTCCCCTGAGTTACCCTGAGCCTTACAGAGTAATTTGTGTGGGGTGGGTGGTCTAGCTCCTTCAGGTTTCAGAGTCTGTGTCTTTGAGCTACAGCTCAGGCAAACTCAGAGCAGGCTACAGCTGAAGGCCTGAGGCAGAGCTGTTGTTTGCTGATTGGGCAGCTGGTGCTAAATGGCTCCACCCTACTGGGCTTAGACTGTGTATTGTCTTCTTTCTCCTTTCCTCAGCTGTGCCCAGGCCTGAGGCTGTTTCCACTGATCCAAGATTTTACTCTGATTAGGACATTTAATTCTGTACTTTTCTGGGTCTGGGAGGGATTTAGAGGAGACACTAAACTTTATTCCTCCATCTTAGCTTCTGGAAGTATGGGTGTATAAGTTTAAACATCCAGATTGACCCTGCAGAACCTGCTGGCCCTGCTGTGAGCCCCGAGTTTTTCCTACCCAGTTCAATGATCCTCTGTCCTGTGTAGAGATGGCCACACTGGGTGAGTCTGCTGGCTGACTGGGGCTTTTTCTCGGTCTGCTGTTCTCTGCTCTCCTCTCCACATTGGTGTGGCTTCCTTGTGCTCAGTGTTCTCCTTACCCTGACCTGAGTAGGCACTTTCCTGGGCTGGGAATGCGCCCTGCTCAGTCTCACAATGGATTCTGTTGCTCTTGAATTCATCCAGATTCACTTTTTAGCCATTAGCAATAGAATGACTCCGGCTGCAGCTGCCACTTCTCCTGATTGCCCTGGGGCCAGGCCAAGGTTTCTGGCTGGGCTCTCCTCAGCTCCTGGTCTGTCTCGATGGGCCCCTCCTGCTGAACTGCCTTCAGCAAGAGACATGTTCTTTGTAATTTTTGTGGATTTTGGAGCCCCAAAATTTGCCCAGAGTTGTATTTTATGTGTATTTAAGGTGGCTGTGCAGGAGCTGCAGCACTCTGCTGCTTCTATGCCACCATCCCTTCAAACAATTTTAAATCATACTTCAAACAAAATTTTGAACTAGCAGAGCCAATAAATGTTCAGAATGAGAAATTTTCTTGATAAGAAAATTTAGGAGGTCAGTAGGAGAAAGCCCTCATATTTGGTGGAAGCAACAATTGCCAGAATAGCAGCAGCAGCAATTTTGGGAACTTTCAGCTCAAAGACAGATCAAAACACCTTGAAATCATCAAAAACTTGCAGAGCCCATAACTGTCTCTGAAAATAACAATACCAAAAGCTTAGAGCTTCATACAGTGCCTCCTCAACCCCAAGTAAAAAGAGCCCAACTTTAACATAAATTTCAAAGTGAAGAAATAGGCTCAATAAATGAGAAGGAAAATGAGAAGGAGGACAAGGAGGAGGACAAGGAGGAGGAACTTGATCCTAAAAAGCTACTTAAGTGGTAGGAAAGACCAATTTATGAACTCAGAGAAAGACAACAATGTGAAAACATCCTTAAAAGTCTCAAAGAAAAATGCTAATTGAACTCAACTTCAACCAGAATTCCTAGGAGAATTAAGGAACGAAATTAGTTTTAGAAAAAAATAGGAATTATGGAAGAAAATTATGTGAGGGGTGGGGGTCAGGGGAGAACAAATAGCTTGGTAAAAGAGGTGTGAACAAAAAAATCTGAAGAAAATCATACCTTAAAAACCAGAACTGGGGGCGGCTACGTGGCGCAGTGAATAGAGCACTGGCCCTGGAGTCAGGAGTACCTGAGTTCAAATCCAGCCTCAGACACTTAACACATACACACAAAAAAACTAGCCGTATGACCTTGGGCAAGTCACTTAACCCCAACTGCCCTCCACCCCCCCCAAAAAAACCGCAAAAAAAAATAAATAAAAACCAGAACTGGTCTAATGGATGAAGAGCCACAAAAATACACTGAAGAAAAGAGCTACTTAAGAAGTAAAATTGTCCAAATAGGAAAAAGTGGTTCAAAAATGCATTAAAGAAAATAATTTCTTTATTAAATTTAAAAATATATAGATTTTTAGTTTTCAACATTAATTTCTAGAAGATTTTGAATTCCAAATTTTCTCCCCATCCCTCCCCTCCCCCACCTTAAGATGTTATGCATTCTTATTACTACTTCCCCCAGTATTTCCTCTTTTCTATATACCTCTCCTCTTGTCTCTTCCCCCCCCCCTTATTTTCTTCTAGGGAAAGATATATTTCTCTACCCCATTGCCTGTGTATCTTATATACCATTTGCATGTAAAACAATTTTTAACATTTATGTTTACAGCTTTGAGTTATAAATTCTCTCCCTTCTTCCCTTTCCAAAAATAAATTTCTTAAAAATGAGAATTAGACAGGTGGAAGCTGGTGACTTCATGTGACAGCAAGAAACAAGAAAACAAAGTCAAAAGAATGAAAAAAAACAGAAGAAAATATGAAATATCTCACTGGAAAAATAACCTGGAAAACAGGTTGAGGATTGAACATTTAAAAATTATTGAAATAGCTGAAAGTCATGACCAAAGAAATAAGTTAGACTTCACATTTCAAGAAATTATCAAGTAAAACCACCCCAATATCTTAGATGTGAGGGTAAAATTGAAAAAGTCCACCAATGAACTACTGAAAAATATCCCAAAATGAAAATTCCTGGGAATACAGTGGTCAAATTCCTGAGCTTTGAAGTCAAATGGAAAAAACTTCAAATAGCCAAAAAGAAACAATTCAAATATTGTGGATCCAAAGATAGGTACCTGCACAATTTAGCATTTTTCATTTTAGAGTAATGGAGGTGTTAGATTATGATATCCTGGAAGGCAGTAGAGCTAGGACTACAACCAAAAATGAACCTACCTTGGAAAGCAAAGTGTAATCATTTTGTGGAATATGTATACTTAATGATAGAGAATTTCTAGCATTCCTGATGGAAAAACTAGAGCTGAATATAAAATCTGATATTCAAACACAAGATTCAAGAGAAACATAAAAAAAGAACCATGAACATTCCATCATAAGGAACTCAATAAGGTTAAACTGTTTACATTCTTCCATGAAAAGATAACGCATCTAACTTTTTAAAACGATGTCATTATTAGGGCAGTTAAAATGAGTTGATGTAGACCGAGGGCAAAGATGCAAGTTTATTATGCTGGAATGATCTCCAAATAAAGTGAATGTGTGAGAAAGAGATATGCTCTGGGAAAAGGGAGATGTAGAATAAGGAAAATTATCTCACAACACCAGGAAAAGCATTTAGGGTGAAGAGGAAAATAGAGAGATGGCAATCAATGCTTAAACTCTGCTGTCATCAAATTCGAAGATGGAAGAACACATACACACATATGTATACACATTTGAGAATAGAAATGTAATTTATATAAAACAGAAATTAGGGGGTAAAAGATAAGAGAAAGTGGAGGGATCATAAAAGGGAGGTTGGATTAAGGGAGGTTTAGTTAGAAGCAAAATCAACTTTTGAGGAGGTACATAATAAAAAGAAAAAAAAGAAAATGGGATAGATGGAAATACATTTAGTAATCATAACCATGAATGCGAAAGGCATGAGCTAACCCATAAAATGAACACGAATAGTAAAATGGATCAGAAACCAGAATCCAACAATATGTTGTTTAGAAGAGACACACTTCAATAGAAAGACATCTATCTAGTAAAAAATAATGAACTAAAACAGAGTCAAAAATATTACAATGATTTCACACAAAATAAAAGCAAAATATATATCATTAAAAGAGATAATTGGGTGCATTCTGAGAAGATGGAGTAGTTGTCAGAAATTTCTGGCCCCTCCAGATTTCTTCCACAAACAGAAAATTACAATGAAATTAACATAGATCAGCAAAATTAAAGGAGTAAAGTTGTCCTCTAAGGACAACTTGAGACTACCTCAGAGAAGACTCTATGGGATGAGGTTTGACCTGAATGAAGTATAGATACCTCCAGGCCACTTCACTGAATCAAAAAGCAGTAGGCCCTGTGGGAAGCAGAGTAGGTCTTGTGAACTTTCACCTCAGGAACTTTTACCTTATAAATTTTCATGTAAAATTAACTAATTGGAAAAAGAGATATGAAATCTTCAGAAAGAAAATTCCTCCTTGAAAAACAGAATTGGGCAAGTGGAATCAAATGACATTATAAGACACAAAAATATAATAAAAATAGAAAATTAGAAGCATCTCTTTAGAAAAAAAACAACAACTGGTCTGAAGAACAAATTGAAGAGAAGAGATATAAGTATTGTTGGACTACCTGAAAGTTATGATAAAAAATAAAAAGAATTGGGATACAATATTATAAGAAAGTATTAAGGAAAATTGCCCTGAAGTTCTAGAACAAAAATGTGTATCAACAATGCAGTATTCACAATGACTACAGTAACTATAAATATGCTGATATCTTATTAATCACAAAATATAACAGGCACTTTACGTGGAAGACGTAGCTAGAACATTTATTCAAATATCAGAAAACTGAGTTCCCAAACCAGAACGTCAAAGCCATCCTAGTAGTTATGGAGTTGGCACATGTAGTTAATGCAGTAAACACTCACATTCTCAAGCCTTCAAAACAAGCAGGCTAACTCAGGCAAAGATCTTCCTCTCCTCACTCATGGAAACTACTCAGCATCCACAGTTTGCTCCCAGCAGCTCTGGCACCCTGAAGTTCCTGTCTCTGGAAGTCCTCAGCAGATATCCTTAGCAGAAATTCTGGCTGGGTCAAAAAAAGAACTTCACACCACAACCACTGCTTATAGTCACTGTTCTGACTCTAGCTTGGCTCCAGCTTTCTCTTGCCCTACCCTTTCCTGCTACATCAGTGAATTCAAGGGACATGGGAGATCTTCAAATCCCCTAACCATTACATTTGGCTCCGAGATCTTTCATGTCCCTTACTTGGCAAAAATACATTAACAGTACATTTTGTTACATAGATTAACTGGAGTCTTAGGAGTAACTGGTGTTAACAGAATTTTAGAACAATTTAACAGAGATAGCACACAATAAGCACAGAAACCAATATTTTAGCATGGTACTTTAAGATAAGTTCCCTATCATGCCCCTAAACAAATGGGGTCCCAAAATCTTGGAGTAAGAGGCAAAGGTCTCTTCTGCCATGGCTACTTGCTTCTGAAATTGGAAGTGGAGCTGTCCCTATCCCAAAGGTGTCCTATTTGAGAAGTCAGTTCTGTAGAGAGCATTTGGAATGTGCTTGATGCCAGATCCAGGGGTGACACATAATAACTGTGGACAGGGAGTGACATCCAGCTTAAGCTGTCAGGCATCTATAGGTGGCACGTACCAAGCATGTGGAAACAAATGTACCACATGAGGTGAGCAAACAAAAAACCAAGAAGAATCAAGGAGACAATAACCAGAAACAAAGTAGATTTAGGATCAGTTATGCTACTGGAGTCCATGAGCCCACTATTGTAGCCTCACTCATGGTTGAATATAAGAGTTAAGAGTACAATTTTGTAATCATCTTCTCCAGAACAAACATTAGTTACAGTGTTTTCCCTCCCATGTGCTATAATCTCTGCAGCCTTTGGAACATCATCTGGCTACCGTTTTACCCATACTTTAGCTCCAATTTTATTTTATCAGTAGAAACAAATCCTTCAGTTCCTCTAATAGTTATTTTGGAGGGAGGGTCAGTTTTTACAAGTGGTATTATTTTACAAGGAACGATAATCACTTGAACTCTCCTATCATTTGTATGAATCTGTATGGGCACTTCACCTAAATTATGGAATGCCACAACAATTTCACCTTGATAATTGGGATCTATTACTCCAGGCAATACATGTATTTCTTGAGCTGCTAATTCTGATTTTGGCAAAATCTGTCCAAAGAGATTTTTAGGGATTCTTATGCATATTCCAGTGGAGATTTTTCTTATTTATTTTCTGTCTAACCAAAAGTCCTGTAAACAATGTAAATCATACGCCAATGAGCCAGGTGTTCCTGGGTATGGTGCTGGGACATCAGTCCTCAAATTCCAATACTCAAAATTAGGAATCTTATGTGTTTGCTGTTTTCTAATTTGAAGATTTGGAGTCATCATTCTGGCTAGAGGTGCACGCAGTGGTCTATTATTCAAATTATGTAAAGCCATGAACAAATTATCCTTCCAATGTTGATATGAATTATTGGAACTTAACTTCCTTAACTGTTCTTTCAGTAATCCATTCACTCTTTCAATTAACCCAGATACTTGTAGATAATATGGAATATGATGTACCCATTCTATATGGAGTTGTGTCTATGATGGGTGAGGTTAAGTGCCATGCACCTCCAAGGAACCCACCCTGTTGGATTTGTTGCCCAGTCACCCCTCAAGAATTGGAAGCTGGGGCTGGAACAGTGTTAAGAGGGGAACTTGGCTTATTAGAGCCTGCATTTGAAAGTGCCAAGAGGAAGCCTGCAGTGTGGGGGGAAGGAACCCCGCACCCCAAGAGAGCATTATTTGGACATTTTTACTTTGGATTGCTGGTAATGAGTTGCTATGTTATATATCTTGCAAATGTGATGTCTCTATTTCATGGGGATTATGTCTTACTTAAGAGACATTAATTCTAATTCAAATATGTTACCTATGTAATGGGCATGAAAGATCTTGGGACCCAATGTTATGGGAATCTGAAGATCCTCCCTTCCCCTAGGCCCTTTGATAGGGTTAAGTGATTCTGAGAACCTTCCTTGGTTTGAAAATATACTCTGCCCCCTAATGGGCTGAATGTGGTTGCATGGATCCCATAGAGGGAAGCTTATTTTTCAGGAATGTCCACATCTTATTACTTTATGATTGGGCAGTAGATCAAGAACATTGTAACATTTTTTGATGTTAGTTTTTGCTTTGGGGCTCACTTTGGGAAGAGTTGTTTGATTTGGACAGATGAGACTCTGGGAAGCCATTGACCCCTCCCTTAACACCCCCCCCCCAACGCCTGTCCTGGCTTTGACAACTTAAATGTTGGTGCTTCCCTTTCTGGTAACTAACCAGGTATGGTTATAATGGTCAGACAGCTGGAAGCACTGTCTGCTGATCTGTTTCTCTATCTGCTTGTAACTACTGCTTGTTACTTTTGTGTGTTGACTTTTCACCTGAACTAGGTAAATGACATATGTTTGATTAAAGTAAGATTGTTAACCCCTTTTGAGTTTCTTTCTTTAGAAAAGCAGATGAAAGAACCTGTGCTAGCAACCATCCTGGGCGTGCTAGGCTGCTTGCTGCTACAGAAGATCAAGTAGAAATAGAAAGAATCCATGAATTTCTGCCTGAAAGAGAAGCTGGGAAGAAAACTTTATAGCTATAGCCAAGTACCAAAATTCCCAGGCTAAAGAAAAATAAAATATTGTGAGCAACATGAAAAAAAGACATTTTAAATAGTTTGGAAAAACAACCAGGATTTCACAAGACCTAGCAGCTTCTACGTTAAAAGATTATAGTTCTTAGGACATTATATTTCAAACAACAAAGGAGCCAGGGTTGTATCAAAGAATAATTTATCCAGCAAAGTTAAGTGCAATCCTGAATGAAAAAAAAATGACATTTGATGAACTGAAAGACTTTCAAGTACTTGTAACAAGAAAGACTGGAACTCAAAGGAAAATTAAATATAAAAGATAAAGAAAAAATATAAGGAAGTTATTAAAGACTAATTATAAGGCACTGCTAAAGGGTAAACTCTTTATATTATACGAAAATGTTATCAGTATTCTTAAAACTGTTATCATTATTAAGGTTGTTTCAAAAAAATATCTTGTGGCTGAGTTGTGTGTGATGGGGTGATTCTACAGAAATAAAATTGGGTGGGAAATTTAAAAAGGAGCAATTTTAGTAAAAAAATTACATGAAAGGAAGAACTAATACAAAAGAAACTGGTGGAGTAGACAGTTGATAATATTGGAAACTTACTCTCATCTGGCTTGAACAGGAAACAAAATACATATTTCTGAAGAAATTTAGAAGTTTTCTGAACTTCTAGAGAAGTGAGACAACTGGAGGGAGAGGGAGTCAGAGGAAATTTTAAAGAGGGATCTAGAACAAGATAAGGAGGGTGGGTGGAGAAAATATGGGAAGGGATTTTAGAGGTATAGGTAAACTAAAGAATAAGAAGGTAAAGGGAAAAGATAAGGTAACAGGGATAGGGTAAAAAGAGAGGTTGAGAAGGAAAAGAGTGAGTAAGAATAAGATAGAGGAGGAGTGGCTAGGTGGCACAGATCACTGGCCCTGGAATTAGGAGGACCTGAGTTCAAATCTGGCTTCAGATACTTAGCACTTACTAGCTGTGTGACCCTGGACAAGTCACTTAACCCCAACTGCCCAGCCTTCCACCCTCCAAAAAGAAAAAATAATAATAATAAGGTAGAAGGAAATCAAAAATAGTAACTAGAACTTTATCAAATTATAAGAATGTGTGTCATTCCCCAATTGATAAATGACCAAAGCATATGAAAATACAGTGTTCTAATGAAAAAATCTAAACAAATTACAGTCATATAAAATTTTCTAAATCATTATTTATTAAAGAAATTCAGATTAAAACAGCATTGAGATATCATTTCGCATCTATCAGATTTGCTAAAATGATAACAGGGGAAAAGCAACAAATGTCGGAGAAGATGTGGAAAATTGGGACACTATTTCATTGTTTGTGGAACTGCCAAATTATCCAACTATTTTTGGAGAACAATCTGGAATTATGCCCAAAGAGTTATTAAACTTCCTATGTTCTTTTACCCTGGAATACTTCTACTAAATCCATTTCCAAAGAAGATTAGTGGGAAGATAAAAGAATATAGAGAATGAAGCAGTAAAAAGCAATGATTAGGGGGGCGGAGCCAAGATGGCGGCGTAGAAACAGCAAAGCACCACAGCTCCCACACAAATACGCTAAAAAACTCATAAAATGGGACGCTAAACAGATTTTCAAGCTCCAAAACTCTCCACAAGACAGAAAGCACTACAGGCA
>JAQQSW010020635.1:0-10815 GCA_028646575.1 Pseudocheirus occidentalis | reverse complement strand
CTTTGTTAAGTGAGTGATTGGATCTCTGATTAGATTGAGTGAATCTTTAAGTGTTAAGCTGGTTTCTCCCTTAGGGAAACCAGCTGATTCTTCTTTTGTTCCTTGTTCTAAATATTGTGTCTTTCTGAAATAAGATATAATATAGAGATTTTCTTTGTTCTGAAGATTGTATATAATATTGTGAACTGTTGAAACTGTGAACATTGTACTGAACAAAGATTTGTAATGGAATAAACAGAGTGTTCACTAATACTGTGTAATCCGAATCTTAAAAGCTCCTCACAGTAGCATTCTCTCAGAAATCTACTGCTGATTGGCTTTACAGCAACTTATTTAAGCTCCTAATGCTTAATGGAGTTCCTGTAGTTCCCGACATCAATGAAATCACAGACCCCCACTCTATTTACTTTGCATTTACTTATGTGAGTTTGTGTTGTCTCCCTCAAAAGAATATCATCTCCTCGGGGACAAGGACAGTGCCATTTTTGTCTTTGTTTTCCCCGGTTCTAGGCATAGCATTGGACACATAGTATATGTTGAGTCAGGTGTTTACTAATTGATCAGTCAGGAGATAAAAGGGAAAGGGGGCTTTTGTAAGTTAGATGCTCCTTCCTTCCAGCCCCCCTCCCTTCCTCCCCTTGAACTTATGGAATAACATGGATCAGTTCAGTTGTTTCTTTCACGTCTGACTTTTCATGACCCAATTTGGGGTTTTCTTACAAAGATACTGGAGCCGTTTGCCGTTTCCTAAACCAAAGAGCCAAGATTCCTGCTGGTTCTAGGCCACAGGCTCCACTTTCACTTGTTTTTGTTTTTCCCAAAAATGAATGGAAGTATCTGAGGCCAATCCTAGTGTTAGCTGCGTCCAAAGGTGGAGGCATCAGTGATTGCAGCAAGCAGAGAAGGAGCATCTATTAGAGACTATGAGAGAAAGGTTGCCAAGAAGAGCAGTAGAACATCAGTGGCCCTACAACCCTGCACAACTACAGTTGTAACCAATCCTCGTGTGTGCTTTGGTCATACCTGTTCCCTATGTGGTTGCCTTTGCACTTATAAACTCTATGCATTTACTCTCTTCTCATTGACACTGTATAGAATTCTGAAATATCATGCCTCAGGTTTGTGAGTTCCATTAAGACTCTTATTCTTAGTGTTTCTTTTCAATAAATACCCTTGCCTTGAGGTAACCATGTCCTTTAGCTGTCTAAAGAAAAGATAAATATACATATGGAGACCCAGGAGCTATAGTTTTAGGACGGTAGACATACAAAGTACCTTGCATGTGGTATAGTTGTCCCTCAAGAGGACCCAACCTGCGAGAGTAAGTTGGAAGCAGGCAATCAAGCAACCCATAAGGAATTACACAGTGTAATCAAACTGTATTCAAAGTGAATACAACTAAACATAATCTGGCAAAGGGGTAGATGTTATTAGAAGAATTAGAAAAGGCCTTACAGAGAAAGAAGGGGCAGAAAGACAGGGATTCTAGGAGAGGAACTTAAAAGGAAAGAAATGCATTCCAGACATGGGGTAGACAGCCTATGCAAAAGCACATAGATGTTATATTCTATACGAAGAACATGAAGCAGGCCAATTCATCCAGACTATATGCTCCGTGAAAGGGAGTAATATATAATCATCCTGAAAAGGTCAATTATAGCCAGATCATAGTGGGCTTTAAATGCCAGAGGAGCTTGTTTTTTATCTTAGAGACAATGGGGAACCACTAAAGTTTACTGAACAAAGGAATGACATAGTCAGTCAGACTTGTGCTTTCAGAATATGACTTTGGGTTTCAGAAAAACCCAAGAAATCTTACATGAACTGATACAAAGTAAAGTGGACAGAACCAGGAGAACATTGTACAGCATAACAGTAATATTGTAATGATGATCAGCTGTGAAAGACTTAATTACTCTGATCAAGACAGTGACCCGAGGAAATTCCAAAGGACCTATGATGAAAAAATGCTATCTACCTCCAGAGAGAACTGATGAACTCTGAGTGCAGATTGAAGCAAACTTTTTTCTCCTTTTGTACTTTTATTGTTGTAAGTGTGTGTGTATGTGTAAGTTTCTATGCAACAGCTAATATGGAAATATGCTTTGCATGACTTCACGTGTATAATTGATATGATACAGCTTGCCTTCTCTTGAGGGAGGGACAAGAAGAAGGGAGAGAACTGGAACTCAAAATTTTAAAAGATTAACATTAAAAAATAAATGTAATTGTAATAAAATATAATTTTAAAATAGCATAACTTTAGTAGAGGAGTGAATGATGAATTTTTAGAGGAGAGAAATGAGATGAAAGATGAATTAGAAGACTATTTCCATAGTTCAAATGAATGTTAATGTGAGTCTAAGTTAGAACTCGTGGCTGCTACAAATGGAGAGAAGGGCTTGGGTATTAAAGAATTATTACAGGGTTGCAATCTGATTGGACAAGTGGTGTGATTCTGAATAATGTGCAAACTCTGAGGTTGTAAACCTGGGTAACAAGAAAATAGTGATGCCTTTGACAGAAATTAGGCACTTTAAATGAGGTGTGAGTGTAAAGGACAAGATAGTAAGTTCCTTTTGGATATGATGAATTTGATATGTCTTTGTATTTGTATTTAATTTGTATTTATATTTACAAATTTGATTTGTATTTAATGTAAGACTTTAAAGTATCCAACAATCACTTCATAGAGCATAGGAGAGGAACCAGGGTTACTATGTGAATAGAACTGATAATTGAACCCAGGAGAGATGATGAGTTCGCTGAGAAAACAGAGAAGAAGAGAAGATCCAGGACAGAACCTTAAATACGTACACAGTTAAGACATGGGATATAAATGGGTGATCTAACAACAGAGTTAGATGGAACAGTCAGACAAATAGTAGAAGAACCAAGAGGGAGCTGTGTCAGAAAAATTCAGAGGAAGAAAATACTCAGGAAAGGAGATTAAGTAGTTGATAGTGTCAAATGCTGCAAGAATGTCAGGTAGGAGGATTGAGAACCACCCAGGGAATAAATTTCTGTTTCACTTTAATCCTCATTGTGACTTAGTAATTTAAAAATTTGTCATGGAAGCTGTTATATCTTCAGAATGTCATATACTGCCTTATATCCACCCAATAAATCTCTGGTTTTGTACTGGTCTTAATTAAATTTTAAACCTTCATTAGTTTGTCAGTTTCAATTTTGCCTAAAATGAATGAAATAAATGTACAAATCCTTTGGTGGCTGAAAAAAGTATGTTAAGTATCTATGCTTCCAACTCCAGTAGCAGACAGGAAATGTCATAATGAATTTAAAGAAATCTGGCAAAAACAATGATAAATAATGTCTTTGCACGTAAAATTGCAATCAACTCAAGATGATGATCTCCATATTGAGAAAGGCTATTTTCTGTATTCAATTTTTGAGCATTTAACTATCCAAATTTGGTCATTTCCAGAAAAACAAGAAGGATAAATAATTCCATGAAGGAATTTTAAGCTAACTAACCATCTTAAATATTTACAAATTAAGCAGGTGCAAATGGCCTGAGGAACAAATAAATCACTTTCAAGCAGAATATTTTTTGAATATCCTCAATTATTCCAAACCTTTGTCTTTTACAGATAGATTTGATTTTTAGAAAAAAATATATATATAAGCCATTTAAAGCCAGGCGTGATGAATAAAGGTGTAAAAGCAATCTGATAATAATATTTGTGGTTTGAAATTTTTTTTAAAAGAAGTAGAAATGACACAGATCAGAGTTCTTGACCTGGAGTCCATGAATTTTTTTAAATGTTTTAATAACTATTCCAACATAATTAGTTTCTTTTACTTCATATATTTAGAAACATAATTCTGAGGAGTCTATAAGATTCACCAGACTGATGAAGGGGTTCATGAGACAAAAAAGGTAACAAGCTCTTGCTTCAGGAAAAAAAGACACGTCTTCTTGAGTTCCACAGTTTGAAGAGAAGAGCATAGTTCAACCAGCCTCCATAATGGCCTCACTTTTGACCTTTTGCAGACATCTCTTGAAGTTCAATAGAACCCAATTCAATAAACATTTATCAAGCATCTAATCTAATAGTGTAGGAGGTAGAATTCACTGTTCTATCTTTGCCCATGTAGGTTATATATGTCCATATTGGTCTGTCTAGATACAACTTAAAGAGAGACAAAATTAAATACCTCTTGAGTATTCTTTGTCAACTCTTCTCTGAAGGAAACTGATTCCAGGAAATGGAGCAAAAGACAGGAACCAGAGTCTGGCTTCTCTTCTCAGAGAGAAGGGATACTAGGCTGGTGAGATATGTATCTGCTCCCTTGCTTCTGATCACTGTCTCTTTACAGGGAAGGAGTGACTCAGTCTATATAGCTAAGGCTTAAGTCCCTTTCCAACAAATGACAATTTCACAATGATGACATATAGCAAGCAGTGAATAAACTCCTTTTTTCAAGTCAATATATCAGAAAAGGTAAGAATATACTAGACAATACAGAATGAATGAATTCCCCTATTGGAAACAAGATTACTAAGCTCAATAAAGAGAGACTCAGATTTCACCCAAGGAAAAATTCCCTGAAGTCTTTAGAATTAATAAATTGGGGATAAGTACTTGATCAACTTACCTCTATGGGTAGGTTTCTTCCCAGAGTCTTTCTCCAAGGAAAAACTTTTGTTAAATAAATTGTGATAGCTACTACTGAAAAGTTGTTCGCTAGCTCTTATCAGGAAGACGTTTTACCAGTCTACTCTAGGATAGTGGTTTCCAAACTTTTTTTTATCTTTTCCTCTATCCATAAAGCAAAGTCTTGAGAGTTCCTGCTAACATATGCATAATAACTTATATATAATATATATATGGATCTACTACTTATAATTATATATGTTATTTATTTACAAAAAATTTTAAAAAATTAAGAAAGGATAGGTAAAGATGAAATAATATTTGAGTTTATTGAGTAAGGGAGTGACATGGTCAGACCTACTTGTACTTTAGGAAAATCACTTTGTTAGCTTTGTAAAAAATGAATTTCAGTGGAGACAGACATGAGATGAGGAGTCCAATTAGGAGGCTATTGCAACAGTCCAGGTAAACAGTAATAAGATAAGATGGCTGTGATAGAAATAGTGATAGAGAGGTGGCTATATTAGTAGAGAGAAGGGAACAAATCTGAGAGATATTGTGAAGAAAGAAGTGACAAGATTTAGCAACTTATTGGATAGGTAGGATTAAGGCAAAATGAGGAAACAATATTGTGATTTCTTCAACAGAAATAGGGAAGTTTGGAAAGCGGTAGATTTGGTGGTAAGAAAATATGACGATATCTTCTAGATGTAGAAACAGCTAAGAGACTCTGGGTCTAGAATCAGGAAGATGTCAGTTCACTTATTAGCTGTATGACCCTAGGTGATTTACTTTGCCTCTGTCTATCTCAGGTTCTTCAACTGCAAAGTAAGGATTACAGCATCCACCTCCTAGGGTTTTTGTGAAGATCAGATGAAATATTTGTAGTATTTAGCACAGAGCCTGGACTATAGGAGTCACTTACTAAATGCCTGTTCCCCTCTCCTATGCAAATTACAAACCATCTATGCCTGCTTATCCTGTAAATCTCACTCTGTTGCACCCAAAGTGCAAAGGGGAGTAGCAAGTGGGAATAGAAGAACTTTTGCTTATCATTCATTGCCTTGGAGCACAAAGGGAGACTTTGATGCCTGCCAGTGGGGGAAACAGGAGCTTGGAGCTAGAAAACTGGTCATTTTGCTCTCCTCAGACAGAGGGCAAACTGGGATAGAACTATATCAATCTGCTCTCTTAAATATTGCTAGTCTGACATAAATAAGTTTTAGGTTCAGGCTTGTGTCGAAGCTGCATCACCACCTAGCCATAGCCCAGAGATGATGGATAGGGGGGTAGAAGAACAAGGAAAATATTTCCCCCCACCAGCACCAGAGCAGCTGTGAGTTTCTTGGTAGCCATCAGGTTACAACTGCCCTGAGGGGCTGACACTGATTCAGAAAGGGAAATATTGAGATCTTGTATAGGGGAGGAAAAGGGACTGAGAGAATAGGAGGAGAAGGGAGGAGATTCCCTAAGGAGAGGTGCTGATACAGCTGTCAGTCTACCTGTTATTAAAAATAGAGAAGTCTGTTGTCTTCCTGGGGCATGTATTTAAGACATAACAGATACCTTCCCCAACCTTAACGAAATGGATGGCAATTTAGAATGATTCATGCGGACACAAACGATGCAGCCGGAAGGAATTTTAAAAATATTGCTAACAATCATGATGCCTTGGGCATGAAACTAAAGACCAAATAGATTGTGTTTTTCTCACTATCAGTCACTGAACATAAGAACTGCTAAAGAAAAAATTAATTCGTGAAGGAAACAGCCAACTCAGAAAGCAGTATCTGAGAATGAGATTTGGACTTCTGGGCCACAGCTTACAATACAATAATGATAGATTCCTGGCCAGAACAAAAAATACACCTAATAAAATCTGGTAAAAATGTATTTACCAAGTACCTAACTTGTCTAATCAAAAGGGATTTAATGTCTAAAAATGGGGAATAGAGAATAATATATATTCATGTGTGTATATATGTGTATGTACACAAATGAATGAAGTTTAGGCATTATGTATGTATGTGTATTTATACATATTTTATATATATATATATTTGTGTGTATATGTATAGATATATGGAGAGAAAAATGCTCTCTCCATATATATATACATACACATATACATACATAAACATATCTATATATAAATACACATATATACATATGTGCACATATATGTATATATACACACATAAATACATAAATGCACATTCAAGTGCATTTATATATAGACTTGTGAGTCTATGGATGTTACCATTTGTATGTAAACTTTTGGATTTATGAATTTTACCGTTCTCACCTGCTACAACTGAGACACATAAAAGTTCATACAGTTGAGGTACCTGGAAGTTCATAAGAGACAAAATCCAAAAGAGGATTTTAGTAAAATTTATAGTAAAATTCATGGACCCAAACATCTCCACAAAGTTTAAGGCACAAACAAGAGGAACCAGAGTTCTTAACGTGAAGAGGCAAATGTGACCTCATAATTACCTCTGAGACTTGGTAGGATGAAGCATATCACTAGGCCACTGCTCAGGATGCAAATACCTTATTCCAAAGGAACAGGATAAGTAAAGGAGGTAAGAAGGTATAAGCACTCATGTAAGGAAGTCTAAGAAATAAAAAAGGGAATGCATAATAGAGAAGAGTTGGATCAAGTTGAATGGGGAAAAAAAAGCAAAAAGTGATTTTATCTCTGGAATATATTATGTTACAGACCACCTAGACAAGAAAGTTTGGGGATAGATCACAAGCCCGATATGAAGGCATTTTTTGTTGATAAGAGAATTTACTTACGGAAATAACTACTAGAGTATTCACTCAGCCAAGTAGTTAATAAATCCTTGGCTTTTCTAAGTGATATTTTCATCCTTCAAAAGGTGGAGGAACCCAAGGGACATTCTGTTCTGGATTAGATTCTCATTAATAGGGAGAGTTGTTTACTGGGTTGAAAATGATGGGAACCCTAATAAGAAATTACTATTCCCTCCTAGAGTTTGTGACATAGAAGAAAAGGAAATCTGGACAAGTAGGTTTCAAAGAGTTCAGAAAACAAGACGTCAGATAGCCAGAACTAATTTAGATTTTTTAAATTAATTGTAGAGAAGATGGAAGCGAGACCATAAAATAGTGGATGACTATAAAGTACGGCATGGTCCTGTGAAAATAGTATCAGGAATATTAAAGCTCAGAATGAGTTGGGGTTGTCTAAGAAAGCTAAGGATAATAAAAGGTTTGTTGAAAGGTTTTTGTTGTTCATTCATTTCAATTGTGTTTGACCCTTTGTGGCCACATTTGGAATTTTCCTGGCAAAATTACTGGAGCAGTTTGTCATTTCCTTCTCAAGTTCATTTTACAGATGAGGAACTGAGACAAACAAGGTTAAGTGACTTGTTCAGGGTGACACAGCTAGTCAGTGTCTCAGGCCAGATTTGACTTTAGGAAAAAGAATCATCCTGACTCCAGGCCCAGCACTCTATCCACTGAAGCACCTAGCTGTCCCAATGAAATTTTGTTCTCTTAGGCTGTATAAAGGGAGCCATAGCTTTAGGAATTAGAAGTTGAGGGTCCCACTGTGCTCTTAAGAGACCCTTTTCAGATGTAATCTGGGATACTGCATTCAGTTCTGGGTGCATGAGTCTAAGAAGCACATTGAGAAGCTAGAGACTCCTCTGAGAAGATTTCTAGGATGATGAAAGTACATATCAAAAGAGGATCATCCTAAAGGAACTGAGGTGATTTAACCTGGACAAGAGAAGATGTAGGAGAAATATGATAGTTTTCTTCAAGTATTCATAGAGCTATCATGTAAAAGATGGAGGGACTTGTTCCACTTTGCCCCAGAAGGCAGAACCAGGAGCAATATATAGAAATTATAAAAAGGCACATTTAAGCTAAATGTCAAGAAAAATTTCCTAACAATTAAGGATCTCCCAGAGTAGAATGGGCTACCCAGTGAGGCTGTGGGATGCCTCTCCTTGCAGGTTTCAAAGAGGCTCAATGACCATTTGTTATATATATCATAGAGGTAATTCTTTTCATGTGTGGGGTGGACTGCATGACCACTGAAGTCTCTTCCAACTCTCAAATTCTGTAATCCTGTGGCTAGAAAAAAAATAAGCACATTAGAGATTTGTAAGCTATGCTTTTAAGTGTATTCAATCCCATTGAGTACCTTGAACTTGTGAAAGCTGTCCTGAGGTTCCCATATGTGACAATGGAGTGGCCTATGATGAGTAGGCTTGTAAATATCAATAATCTCTTTAAGGGTCTCAGTTAATCTGAGTTATCAAAATCTGATTTTCTCTGCAGAAGAGTGGATAGAGAAGTGGGTTTGGATCCAGAAAGCAAGAGGTCCAGATCCTGTCTTTGATAGTTATGAGATATGTGATTTTAGGTAAGTCACAACCTCTCAACCCAGTTTTCTCTTATGTAGCATGAGGATAATAATACCTGGAGGACCAACTTCTCAGACTTATAGTGAGACTTAGGCAAGAAAATTCCTTAAAAAGCACTTTGCAAATGTTTAAAACACTATAGAAATGACATTTCTATTAATATAGCCTATGGTAAGGACTGCCTAGATAGATGAATAGTAAATAAGTAGACAGATGAATAAATAAATGATGAAGAGATAACTATATATATTTAGATTGATCAAGTTTATATTAGTTACATTACAGTATATTGTTATTACTACTAGTAATAGCTTTTACAAGAAAGTCACATATAAAAATAGTTTCATTTTTACATCTCTTTGAAGTTTATTAAGGACTTTATGCACATTATCTCATTTCTGCATCACAACAACTGTCTAAAAGTAGGAACTTCAGTATTATCATTTCCATTTCACAGATGAAGGAACTAAGACTAAGATAAGCAATCGCCCAACTAGTAGATTTCAAAGGCTAAATTCATACTCAGGTCCTCTTCATTCCAAGTCCAGTATTTCATTTTTCATGTCATGCGCTTCTCGTGTGCTGTATATGAGCCCAGCACTAATGTGGTGTAGGGATAGGAATAGGGACTGAAAATGGAATTTCATTAGTAAAGAGTTCCTTAGTGAGGAAGCTCCTAAAAATGCAGATCAGCATTTTCTCTGCAACTTATATTCTTAGAGAGTTGCCTTGATTACAGAGAGGTTAAGTGGTTTTCCATTATATGTCAGAGAAAGAATTTAATCTGAAGCCTTCCTAGTTCAGAGACAATACCTCTATCTGCTACGTCAATGATATCAAACTCAAATTTAAATGGTGTCCCCTAATTTGTACATGACAGTCACTGTGGGCCACATCTTGACTTAGGTTTAAAAGGTGATATTATTGATGTTTTATCATATTTTTGTTTATTTTGCTAAATATTTCCCAGTTATATTTTAATTTGGCTTAGGCAGCACACAAGAGGATAGGGGCCTCTCAGGCTGCATGTTTGACCTTTCTATGCTATGTTAGTGCCTGTAGCAGCAAGAACTCTAGCATAGCCAGGATGGCTGCTAGCACAGGTCCTTTAAACTATTTTTTCTAAAGGAAAGCAACTCAAAAAAGAGGTTAACAATCTTACTTTAATCAATCAAATGTATATCATTTACCTACTTCAGGGGAAAAAGTCAGCATCCTGAACTTCAGAGAATACAAACAGAAGTTACAAGCAGAAAAAAATACAGACAGAGAAAATAACACAATTCAGCAGACCAACAGATAAGGCTTCTAGCTGTCTGACCATCACATACATACAGTTAGTTACCAGAGAGAGAAGCACCAGCATCTGGGTTTTCAAAGCTGGGGGGCTCAACAACTGCCCAGAGTCCCAACTGGCCAAATCACACAACTTTTCCCAAACTGCCCCAGAGCAATAAAGCCATCTCCTGGGTCAGAGAACATCACAAACCTCATGACCCACTGGACTACAATGTAAGAAAAGTTGTGCCTTCCCAAAAAACAAGCCTCTCACCATAGGCTCCATGTGACTACATTCAGCCTATTAAGGGGCAGTGTATTTTCAAATCAGGAAAGGTCCTCAAATGCACCTAAGTCTATCAAAGAGACAGGTGTATCAATAATGAAATATTCACAACACCCATGATGGTTATGAATATGCTGGTATAGTTTTGGATCACAAAATGTAGCAAACTCTCCACATGGAAGGCAGAACCAAGGTCTTTATTCAGAAACCATAACACTGAGTCCCA
>JAQQSW010020634.1:0-10815 GCA_028646575.1 Pseudocheirus occidentalis | reverse complement strand
TTCAAAGATTTGATTTCTTCAGTGAGATTTTTTCCAGTTTAGACACTGTAGATTTGAATTTATCTCCTACTTCTCTAATTTCATTTTTAAAATCTCTTTTGAGATCCTTCAAGAAGGCTTGAGACCAATTTGCATTTCCTTCTGTGGTCTACAGTGTGGATACAGAGTCCCTGTTGCCTTCTGAATTTGTTTGTTCTTGCTCACTATAAAAGGATTTGATGGTCCTAGCCTTTTCAGTTTCCTTCTTCCCCACTGTGAGTGCCTTTTTCCTGGAATTTGGAGTGGATATCCAAGTCTGGGGTGTGGGAGTGTTAAGCTTGGCAGGTTGAGAGGTAGGGGCTTGGTAGCTCTAAGCTCTGAGTATGTAGCCTGATGCCAATACCAAGACTTTCAGTAATTCCCCTGAGTTACCCTGAGGCTTACAGAGTAACATGTTGGGGTCAGGTGGTCTAGCTCCTTCAGGTTTCAGAGTCTGTGTCCCTGAGTTACAGCTCAAGCAGGTTCAGAGCCGGCTACTGCTGAAGGCCTGAGGCAGAGCTATTGTTTGCTGATTGGAGGGGGGTGGTTCTAAATTGGCTTTTCTTGGTAGGGCTTTCTGGCTCCACCCTACTGGACTTAGACTCTGTACTGTCTTCTCCCTGCCCTCCTCAGCCCTGCCCCAGCCTGGGGCCACTTCCCCTGATTCAAGCTTTTACTCGGATTAGAACATTTAATTCCAGACTTTTCTTGGTCTGGGAGGGATTTAGAGGAGCCACTAAACTTTATTCCTCTATCTTGGCTTCTGGCAGTATGGGTGTATAAGTTTAAACATCCAGATTTCCTCCACAGAATCTGCTGCCCCTGCTATGGGCCCCAAGTTTTTCCTACCCAGTTCGATGATCCTCTGTCCTCTGGTGAGATGGCTGGAAACCTCTCAGGCTGGGTGAGTCTGCTGGATGCCTGGCTGGAGTTTTTTCTCTCGGTCTGCTCTTCTCTGCTCTCTGCTCTACTTTGGTGCAGCTTCCTTGTGCTCAGCGTTCTTCTTATCCCAACCTAAGTAGGCACTTTCCTGGGCTGGGAATCCGTCTCGCTCAGTCTCTCCGTGGGTTCTGTCGCTCTTGCATTCGTTCAGATTCACTTTTTAGCCTTTAGTGCTAGAATGGCTCTGGCTGCAGCTGCAGCTTCTCCCCACCGCCCTGGGGCCAGGCCGTGGTTTTCGGGCTGGGCTGTCCTTGGCTCCAGATCTACTGTGATGGGTACCTCCTGCCAAACTGCCTTTAGTGGGAGATGTGTTTTCTGCCATTATGTGGATTTTGGAGCCCTAAAATTTGTTATTTTATTTGTATTTAAGGTGGCTGTGTAGGAGCTGCTGATCCTTGCTGCTTCTATGCTGCCATCTTGGCTCCTCCTGAAATAATTCTTCTAAAGAGTATGTCTCTGATGTTAATGGGGATGGGAAGATCTTTCCCATCCATTAATAGGCCTATGTGACCTGCTTTGAGCCTCAGTCATATGAGCCTGTAGTGGGAGGAGCTTGCCAAATGGGTGGAGCGAGAAGGGGTGGAGTAGGAAATGTGGGTGAGGTAGGGCTAAGAGAGAGTGAGGTGGAGCTAACAGAGAAGGCAAAGAGAGGCAGAGCAGCTAGAGTGGGTGAGGGAGGGGCCTTCTGCCTAAGAGAGCTTGTTTGTGGGGCGGCCTGATGCAGGGAAGGCTTGGGGATGGTGGTGCTTCCTCCATTAGGAATGTGTACCAACTTCTTTATTACTACAGTGGATTTGGCTTTCTGGTACATGGATAAATATCTTGGTTTTATCTTCGAAGAAGAGAATCTGTAATATCTTGCAATTCAAACCTGGAAATACATCTGCATATTAATAGCAGATGCTGTGGGTATGGCATTAGTGGTATAATGTCTGACTGTGTTAGTCTGCTACTCAATAAACTCCAGTGGTTACCTATTACCTCCAAGATCAAAAACAATATGCTCTGTTTGGTGTTCAAAGACCTTCATAACCTAGCCCCACTCCTTCCTTTTCAGTCTTTTTACACCTTTACTCCCTGCCAGATTATCTTTGATGACACTGACCCTTTTCCTGTTTGAATCACAAACAAGATATTCCCTTTGTCAAGTCGGGATGTTTTCTCTACTTGTCCCCTATGCCTGGGGTGAGTTCCCCCCTCATTTCTGTCCGCTAAGAATTCCTCTAGAAAATAGAATTTTAGTTAGGACTTAAAGAGGAAATCTTTCCCAACCCCTCTGGAAAGATTTTAGTGCCTTCCTTTCCTTAACTATTTCCAATTTATCCTCTATAAAATCTGCTTGTATATTTTGTTATTTCCCCCATTATATTGTGAGCTACTTGAGGGCAAGGACTGTGTTTTTGTCTCTTTTTGTACGTACAACACTTAGCATAGTAAGGAATGTTTACTGAATGATTGATTGATTGATTGATTGAAACAGCAGATAGGGCTTGTCCTAGGGAATGGGGACCCTGAGCTTTTCTGGAAGGTTCTAGGAAGTCCAGGGATATAGGGGCTCAGAGTTGGGCCTTTGGGATTGACAAACATCCTAGCTTTTTCTGGCCACGTGGTGGTCCTGTACTTGTTGAAGTGCAATAACCTTGCTTTAGTACGACAACCCTGAGTAGTTCCTTGATCTTCCCTTCGCTTGTGACAGCGAAGAAAGTGCAGAAAGATGGGCAGTATATGAGGAAGACAGCTTTCAGATGGCCTTCTCTTCCTTTGATCCTAAAGGTGGAATCATGTGACCTGAAGAATTCTAGTGAGGGACTGAGTATGTGATGGCACTTCCAACTCCAACACAGCATCAGAATGGCAGCTGGAATGGGCAACCCTATAACACAGTGGTTCTCAACCTTCCTAATGCCACGACCCTTTAATACAGTTCCTTGTGTTGTGGTGACCCCCAACCATAAAATTATTTTTGTTGCTACTTCATAAGTGTAATTTTGCTACTGTTATGAATCATAATGTAAATATCTGATATGCAGGATGTATTTAAATTGAACATAACCCACAGGTTGAGAACTGCTGCTATAAAGAGACCCAGCTATTGAGCCCTTGGCTGCCTTTTCTACCTTGTATTTGTTCTTTCCTGACTTTAGCCAAACCAGGATCTCTCTAGAGATGAATATTTGCAGATCTTGAGTTTGCCTTATGAGTTTATGAAATCTGAAGACCTTGGGTCCAATGAGGTCAGAACTATCTGGTGGCACAGGAGAACTCATGAACAACTCCAGTAATATTAGAGAAAAAGACCACCAGAAAGAGAATGAACACAAGTCTGAGTCATTTTGTAAGACAGAAATAGTGAATTGTTAGGACACTGAACAGTTGAATGAAATGTCTAATGTTTAATCTCACGAACTACTTTATATTCTGATGAGGATTAAATATCATCTGTCTGAACTCTCCTAATATTCCCCTCCAAAAACATTAAAATAGTGCTTCAAATAAACAAGAAGGTCAAGGGGAGACATTTTTTCCAGCTTTGAACACCTTAGGAAGTTTGAAAAAGAGGTCTGTAACACCATGGTGGCTACAAGCCAGGGCCACAGTCAGAGCACCAGTGGTGGGCCTGGAAGGCAGCTGCAACAACAACAGAAGAAAAAGCAGCTTTGGGAACTCTCAGTCCAGAGATGTTAAAGAGGTTGGTTAAAGAGGTCAGAAAGAGATTACAGGGGGCTGTTGCATGCACTGGGTATAGCAAGCACTGATTTGTAACTCTATGTATATACACATATGCACAAACAGACATATACATACATACATACATAGAGTTGGGCATAGAAATCTATCTTACTCAACAGATAAGAGGGGATGGGAATATAAGAAGGAAAGTGGATTGGGGAGGCAGTTGTAGGAAGCAATATTGACTTTTAAGGAGGGACAGAATAAAAAAGAGAGAGGATAAATGGGAAAATGGGGTTGAGAGAAATGTATAATTAGTAATCATAACTGTGAATGTGAAAGAGATGCATTAATTCATAGAACAGAAGTGGAGAGTAGAATGGATTGGAAACCAGAATCCAACAATATGATGCATACAAGAGACACACTTTGGATAGAAATTCACATAGAGAGTTGAAATTAAGGGCAATGGTAGAGTCTGTTATGTTTCAGCCAAAGTGAAGAGGGCAGGGGTGACAATCATGATTTTAAACACAGCAAAAGCAAAAAAAAATGGATGTAATTGAAAGAAATGATCTGGGAAACTACATTTTGTTAAAAAGTACCACAGACAGTGAAGTAATATCAACAATTTTACAGCAAATTTATTTGAGAAGCTCTCATTTCTCAAATATATAGAGAACTGTCAAATTAATAAAAAATAAGAGCCATTGCCAAAGTGACAAATAGGTAAAGGTTACAAACAGGGAGTTTCAAAAGGAAAAATCAAAGCAATCTATAGTTATATGAAAAAATCCTGTAAATAATTATTGCTTAGAAAAAAAATCAAATTAAAACAACTCTGAGGTACCACCTCACACTTATCAAAAATGACAAATGCTAGAGGGATTGAAATAAAATATGTACACTAATAAACTGTTGGAATTAATGAAGTAGTCCAGCGGTGGGGAACCTGTGACCTCATGGGGCTTTCCAAAGTCCTTGGGTACAGCCTTTTGACTGAATCAGTTTTCTAGAACAAATCTTTTTATTAAAAGTATTTGTTCTGTGAAGTTCAGGTTTAGTCAAAGGGCCACACTAGAGGATTTAGGGGGCCACATATGACTTCAAGGCCACAGGTTCCCCAACACTGAACTAGTCCAATCATACTGAAGAACAATTTGGAATTATGCCCAAAAGGTTACAAAATTGTGTATACCCTTTGATCAAAGCAGCAATAGAACTACAAATCTGTACCCCAAAGAAATCAAAGAAAAGGGGAAAAGACCTATATGTACAAAGATATTTATGGCAGCTCTTTTTGCGGTGGAAAAGAACAGGAAATTAAGGGAAAGCTCATCAATTGGGGAATGGCTAGACATGTGATATGATTGCGATGGAATATTATTGTATAAGAAATGACAAGGGAGTGGTTTCAGAAAAGCAAGGCAAGACCTGTCTGAACAGATGTAAAGTGAAATGAGCAGAACCAGGAGATCATTGTACACTGTAACAGTAATGTTGTAATGATGATAAACTATGAAAGACCTGGTTTCTTTAATTGATACAGTGATTTAAGACAATTTCAAAGGACTTATGATAAAGAAAAAAATGCTATCCATCTTCAGAAAGAAAACTGATGAATTCTGAGTATGAACTAAAGAATCATTTTCTAGTTGTATTTTTCTGCTTTTTTGTGATACGGCTAATCTAGAGATAAGTTTTGCATGATTTTCACATGTATAATTAATATCATATTGTTTGCCTTCTCAGTGGGTGGTAGATGGGGTGGGAGGGAGGGAGAGAAGCTGGGATTCAAAATTTAAAAAGAAAAGAATGTAAAAATAAATAATAAATGTTTTATAAAAAGAATCATTTTATTAAAATAAGTAAATAAATAACACCTTCCTGAAAGAGTGTAATAGTAGTTATATATAGTATATAGATATAGATAGCAGTTACTGAATCCTGTTTTAAATTGTACACTGTAAATCTTTTGCATCGGTTAACATTTCTTTTTATGTATAGGAAATAAAAATCTCACAGTTGATTTATACTGAGCTGCTTTAGACTACCCTTTCGGTGAGACAGAGACATGACCCAAACCAAAGTTTTAAATAATTTGTTTCCAGAGCACCAGTGGGAGTTTGACCAGTTGAAGAATATGAGCAAACAAAACTTAGACTCACCTCTCAGGGCCACTAGGTGATGATATAGTGCTCAGTGCTGGGTCTGGAGTCTGGCAGCTTCCTCTTTGTGAGTTCAAATATTTCCTCAGATATTTGTGTAACCCTGGGCAAATCACTTAACTCTGCCTCAGTTCTTCATCTGTAAAATGAGCTAGAGAAGGAAATGACAAACCACTTCAGTATCTTTGCCAAGAAAATCCCAAATGGTGTCAGGAAAAATTAGACAGGGCTGAAAAACAACAGCAAAAGTCATCCCTCTCATTAGAAACCCTATTCCTCAGAAGTGAACCTAACCTGAATATGTGCCTGTGTGGGTCCAGAGCAAAGGGGCCACTTAGTGGAAATTGGAGAGGGAAGTTAAGTACCCTGGTTACTCAATATTAGACCTTAACAAACAAACAAACAAACAAAACAGAGACATGATAGGGATTCACAGTTTCATGTATCTTCCTTGTTTTAGGTTCTTCACATGTGGATGTATTCATGATTGTTGATTTTTGTTAGTTTCCTTATAACAAATATTTTTTAAAAATAATAAATTAGAATCCCTACCTGACACAGTCATATCCTACATAATTTCCACCCTGTTTGGCTCTTGTATTCCTTCAGCAGCTGAAGCTCGGTGGTCACACCCACCTTCAGTTTTCTCTTCAGCTTGCTCATACCCTCCTCCTCAACCCTCCTTCTGTTTGCTGGGCCTGGGTGTCTTCCAACCCCATTAGTCATGTCAAAGAGGAGGTGGATGAAAAGAAGGTAGGTCGAGGAGGGATGCTAAAGTAGCGTCCCTTTAAGTGGCTGTCCTAAAGCATTCTGAAGGTTAAATAATAGAGATGGCAAATAGCTTTGCCTTTTGCTTTCAAGGGTTTTTTTTATCCTGACAATTAGTGTAGATTTAAAACTTTTCTCCTAGAGGCTTTTAACCTCTGTAGCCCCATCTGAGTTCATTGAGTTCCAAAGGCCTGCCAAATTTCAGTCAGGGTGTTAATGTTAGCAAAAATATGCTGGTTCCTCTTCCCCATCTGGACAGCCAAGGAAGCATTTCTTAGTGTCTACTGTATGGGTCCAAACAAATCAGTTTCCACATTGGGTCCTGACTCAGCAACAGAAATAGTATTAAGCTACTCTCTGTCAAATAGTACACATTAAGTTCTCAACTGAGCTGAGAAAATAGGGAACCATTGAGGCAGCCAGCAATAAATGGACAAGAACAATGTTTTTATTCCAAGAAAAAAAGCAAGAGAGAACAACATATTGAAAGTCAAAGGGAGAAAACAACAACAATAAAACCTTTTCTGAACTCAGTATATAGATATGATTTGCAACTCTAGGGTGACTGTTGTAGATAAATCAAGCAACTTACTAAGTGAACCAAGAGAAGATGGAATCTTGTTCTAAAACAAAAAATTGGCTTTGACTGTGTTCTTGAGGTGTCTGAGAGGCCAGGTGGTAAGGTTAGCTCTGGGTAGAATTATGGAATGGGCAGGATTTATCTGGGGCACTCTATCAGTCAAATTCATCTTTCTCTCTGTGTGTTCTACCAGAGTCTGAAAGCCTGACTTGAGAGAGCTTATTATGACCCAGCCTTCCCCTCTCCTGCCCTTCTAAACCAAGCTAGGTTCCTTCTTGCTGCCCTCTGCCAATCAGAAACAGGCCAGCTATAGCTTCATGACGTAAATATTGAACATATGATCAGATGTCAGTGTAAGCAACTTAGCAAGTTGAAAGAATGAGACATATGTTGGGGAGTTTGTTCACATCTTTAAGTGATCAGTACTCATCAATAGTACATGGAGAGGAGGGATAAAATTTCCAAATATTCTTGATGGTTAGGAAGTAACTTTAATCTATATACTTACCGGATCTTACACACACACACACACACACACATACACACACACACACACACACACACACACACACACACACACACACCCTCCTTGAGATGAGTATTTAGCAAGGATAATCAGCTATCTACTGAACTGGGACACCTCCTATGGAGCTGAACATGTGTGCTTTGGCTTCATGGAGAGAGACATGTGCTCTGGCTCAGTGCTGAAGGACTTATGGCTTGGTATAATTCAACAATCTTTTATTGGTCCCTCTGGATTTGCATTTTTGGAAGTCAGGGAACATATTTGGCAATGGACTCATGCCCTGACCCCTTGTTATAGGACATTCATGACCAGAGCCTCCAGATGGTTCTCCATGGGCCCTCACCCAGGGAGGTAGAAGGAGTTTTGAGATGATTGACAACTGAGCAGGAAGGCTTTAATGGAGAAACAACTTCCACTGTCACCTCTTCATTCCACTCTTGAATGTGTGATTTCCAAATCTGAGAGCTCTCCCTTAGACTTTATGGGGTGGGGCAGAATTTCTCTCTTCTTTCCTTCTCAGCAGCAGTATGGTGGCTAGATGCACATGGCAGTGTGTACATGTGCTTGCCTAGGTTAAACTGAGGCTGGATCTCAAGCTTCTGACTATCTCTTTTGTTTGGTGTGCCCACCCCCTCCCCACCCCCACTCCCCCAGGACAGATAACAAAAGAGGAATCCTGAAATGGTTGTTTCTGGTTTTGGTGGCTGCCTCACAGCTTTGAGTGATCAAGATTTCTTAGTTGGTGATTGACAATAGAAGGTTCTCTCTGCATCTAGATCCTTCTCATAGGCTAAGGATGACCACCACCAGGAGGATGATCCATGCCTACACACCTCACTGGCCAGAAAGTACAGACCTTGAGTTACTGCACAGACAATACAGACTGAGGTGAAAGTGCAATCTATTCAGCAATCCCACAAGGCTCCCAGGAATTTTTACCTCCCAGAAGAATCTAACAGAGGTGGCAGGTGACACGTATTTCTGTATCTGTTTATGGGCTCTTTGTGACCTTGGAATGCTTCATGTGTTTTTGGTCTGCTTTATGGGTTACTATGAGTCCTTTACAACTTGGATTTCCAGTCTTTAACTGTTCCATGTTTTGAGTATTTACAAATGCCCACTTCTGAGTCTTTTGTGTTTTAAACATTTCTTTGTGGTAGAGGAAATAAATAGTTGTCCAATACTTGATTTTGACTACTTTATACATCAAATAAGTTTTTTTAGAAGGGATCCTATTAATCACTTTTGGGAATATCTTAGATATGAGCCAAACACAAGTTTTATTTAAGATTTTCCCTGGGAAATGGACAAGGGAGGCATAGAGAGTGTCTGAAAAACCTGAATCCCTCTTTTTGGGAATCAAGCTCCCCCATGTCTGAACCTGATATTTCTGGGCCTAAATCCAGGGCACCTTTGTGGTGGAAGACACTCCCCCTGCTATAATTGATAAGTGATTTTGTCTCAGAATTCAAGGATGATCTAATATGATCAGGGATAACATAGATCTAAGCTTTATCCATTGCATGCAGTTTACTAAAAGGCAACAGATACAATAGCTAAGCTTGGCCCAAGACAATAGTTGAGAAAATGCACCTTTCTCCCTTTATAGAGGTGGAGAATTATGAGTAGGGTATTATGTATATTAACAGATACTGGTCATGTGTTAGTTTTACTAAACTACTGTTTTTTCCTACTTTTAAAATTCTTTGTTGCAACATATCTAACTGGATAAGAGGAAGAGGGAGGGTTATATATAAAAATGAAGGTGATGTAAATGCAAAAGTATATCAATGCATTTAAAAAGGGATCAGAGACAGAGAGACAGAGAAAGAGAGAGGGAGAGAGCAAGAGAGAGAGAGAGAGAGAGAGAGAGAGAGAGAGAGAGAGAGAGAGAGAGAGAGAGAGAGAGAGAGAGAACTTGAGAGAGTTGGACACTGACAAAACAAAGCTACTTGAGTTGAAAGAAGTCTTCCTTGGTTCTCTGGGAAGGAAGGGATTACAATGAAATCTATACATTTGTACTAACAGAAGCTGTGGCTCTTAACACAGTGGTCCCAAGGGAGCTGTTGTTCACCCTTTATTCTCAAAGAGGACCAATGGCAAAAGGATGATGATGTCTTGACTTGTAAGTGAATTGGTTTTAAATGAGGCAGACCTGTGCGAAGTCATCAATCAGCTTCACTCTCTCCTCCAGAGCCATCAAGGGTCCAGTTGCAAGACATAGTTCAGGACAGCTGGCTATGGCCCTGGATGCAGTGAGAGATCTTGACCTATTTATAAGCTAAGGTCTTTCCCACATGTCAATTGACATTCATTTAGTAGTTAAAGGCCAGGTAAGTACTGAGGCAAAAGATGGCCTAGTTTGCCTTCAAAAAAGAAGCAATTTGGAAGAAGTTCCTTAGAATTTCTGACTAGAACAGATACAATTGCTATTTAGACTCAATCTAAACCATCAGAACCCAAACAAAGAGCAAATAAGGCTTGGTCTGGGCCCTATTATTGGCCAATTGGTGAAAGCCAGAGTGAATTGAGTTTAAAGTTATAGTCAAGTTGCTCCATTTGAATCCCAATGGGTTTCATGAAAGCCAGATTTTTATAGCTGTATTTCAAGGAATCATAAATAAAACTTCTTGAGATCAAAGAGCTAATTGTCCCCGTTTAAAGAAAAACCATGATGATTGAATAAATTAATAGAGAAGAAAAAAATCTAGCCCCCAAACCCCAAGTCATCAAACTTTATGTTCCTTTGGAAAAAATCGTGAAACCCAAATAATGGTGGCAGCCATCCCAGAGATGGAACCATGTGTCTCTAGAAGGGAAGAATGAACAGCTTAAGTTTCCTGCACCCAGGATCCTTGAGAGAAGAGGGGCAATGATGTAGTCATGGAGATGGAGACAGAACTGAAATGAGAAGGAACAAACTTGGATCTTGTCCATGAACCAATTGTACTGGGCATGTCCTATGGTTATTTAGCAAATTTCTAGAGATCTAGGTACAAAATGTGTTTCTGATGTTACCAGGAGAATATGAACCTACCAGGAGAAGAAGAAGAACTGATATTCTAAGGGAAAACCCTGCATGAGGGCTTGAGTCAAAGAGAGAGAGAGAGAGAGAGAGAGAGAGAGAGAGAGAGAGAGAGAGA
>JAQQSW010020633.1:0-10815 GCA_028646575.1 Pseudocheirus occidentalis | reverse complement strand
GATTTTTTAAAAAGGTAAATGTTGGTGGAACTATGAATTTGGCAAGTTATCCTGGGGAGGGGGGTGGGGGTGGGAAATGAAATTATATTTAAAATGCTACTAAACTAAACTGAGTATATCTTTTGACTCAATAATACCATTATAGGTTATTTTAACCAAAGAAGTCTAATGAAGAGATGTCCTATATATATATATATATATATATGTATATGTATATATGTATGTATGTATATGTATGGGTGTATATGTATATGCATGTGCATGTGTATAGATACACACACACGCACAAGAAAATTTCTTTCAGTACTTTGCAGAATAACAAAACTTGAGGAAACTAAGTGCTTATCAATTGAGGGATGACTGAACAAATTGTGATACATGAAGGTAATGGAACATTTTTTGCACCATAAAAAGAGATGACTATAAATACTTCTGAAGAAACTCAGGAAGACTTGTATGAATTGATGCAGAGTAAAGGGAACAGAATCTGAAGAACAATTTACATGTGAGAGAAATGATTATCTCTCTGCTATTAATAACTGATTATTGAACCAGAATCAAGGTTTTTTACTTTTCCTGCTTCCTCATCCAGAAATCAACCAGTGTGGGAAATCTTTCTCAAAAATTTACCCAGGCCAAGATCTAACAAAAGTAATAAAAGTAAAAGAAATTCTAAATTTAGGTTAATGGGTGCATTCCTGCTCTTTGTGTTTACTCAGACAGGTCTGGGAAAATGTTGATTCTCCCTTTTGTCAGACAGGTAATATGGAAATTGATAAATCTCTATGACCAAGATTTGAGTAAACCACCCTTAGGAATGATTATTCTTCCAAGGGCAAATAAACTTGGAGCCCACTGCCATGTAAGAGAGATGGCCAAATTGATGAGGTCATCATAAAATGTTGAGGTATAGGGTTAGAGGTGCTCAAGACCCCAAAATACCAACATGCTGGGTCCTGCCAAATGAATTCAACTCAAGTCTTCTCAGCTAAAGAAATAGAAAAATTCATTAAAAGTTTACCATATTGGGTAGACTCTTAAGGAGCCTCAGTATCTGTGATGCTTGCATTGGGCAAGCAGGTCAGAATCATCTGACACAGTGTGTCTGTGCTAGGTCATTCTCTGGCCTTCCTCCTTTCATGGAGGCAAGATGGGATCTGATATACAGAAAGGTTGTGGGAGGAATCTAGGGGCGGTCTAAAGGAGGAGTTTGGGGAGGGTCTTCAGGAGGAGTCAGATGAGGTCAGACTCCAGTATTGAGTGATTAAGGGTGAGAAGTTGGTGTAGAGAAACAATGGTGGGCTAAGCCAGTTCAAGGTGTAACAGATTTGGGTATAGGTATTTTGGGAGGATCAAGGGTGGGAAGTTGCTGGACAAAGGACTGCCCAGCTAGCAACAAAGGTTTGGGCAGAGTCACAATGAAAGGCCTATGGCCTCAGGCAAATGCCTCATCAAATTCGAAGATTCAAGGAGAGCTCTAGGTGCTCCCAGCGCCTGTACCTCATCAAAATGACCATTTTTTTTTATTAATAAACATGCTGACATTTTTAATAAAATGATTAAATTACCTAGAAATTATATCTCTAGGACTTTTAAAACACCATACATAACCACAATAATATAAAGGAAAACAAGCATTGAAAGACTTAAGAATTCTTGTCAATACATTGACCAAGAGTAACTTCTTCCTACCTCTTGGCAGAATGTTGTCAAACAAGGGGAATTTATTTTCCAGCATTGCCAACATGTGGATTTGTTTTGCTTGATTATTCTTATTTGTTACAATGAAGAGGCTATCCATAAAATGTAGAGGGTCAGGGTTAGAATGCTCAAGACCCCAAAATACCAACACACCAGGTCCTGACAAATTCAACTCAAGTCTTTTCTCAGCCAAAGAAAAGTAAAGTTTATTAAAAGTTCGCTTGCATTAGACATAGAGCAAGTCTGTGATAGGAAATTCTATGGTGCTCTCACCCACATACAGGCAAGATAGGGTCTTATATACAGAAAAGTTGTGGGAAGAATCTAGGGGTGAACTAAAGGAGGAGTTTGGGGAGGGTCTTCAGGAGGAGTCAGATGAGGTCAGACTCCAGTAAACGAGTGAAGTTGTTGGAGGCTACCTGGAGATGACAAACAATCATGGGCTAGGCCAATTCAAGGATATAACAGTTGATTTGGATATTTTGATAGGCTCAAGGGTAGGAAGCAGATGAACAATGGAGGTCTGGACTAGTAAAAGTAAGAGGTTTGGGCCTAGCTATAATGAAAGGCTTATGGCCTCAGGCAAATGCCTCATCAAGTGGGAAGATTCAATCAGAGTTCAAGGGGGCTCCCAGAGCCTGTATCTCATTGACAGGGGAGGAAATGGAAAAGAGTAAGAATGATTAGGAAATGACCGGGACCTAAAAAAAGAGCAGAAATACATACTTAAAAGACAAACTGTAGCTCATTATGTGCCCTAATCAGAGATATATTTGACTAGGTCTCAATTCTCTATGGGGTAGGGTGACACAGTATCTCTCTATTCCATACTTTTCTTACACATGATTGTGAATTCTAAGTTCTATTCTTCTACCACTTCCTTAAGCAAATGAACTTCAGGTACTTCCCTCTGTGAAGAGAAAATCAGGTCCTTTGATAGAATAGTTAAATTACTGCCCCTATTAAATCAACAAATAAGGACAAGGTTCTTATGGAGGAGTCTTGGCCAGGCCAACCCTAGCAAACTGTTGTTGTACCTGGAACAAACAACACAAATCATCCCTGGGAGAAGTAGAATGAAAAACATCCTCACATCAGCTTTTATAGACAAATTCAGTTGAAGAGAATGGGAAGGTATGGGAAAAGGTAGATATTAAGATACTGACCTGCTGTACGAGTCAGAGACATCAACATAAATCCCAAGACACTGAAAAGCTTCCACCAGATGGAGTGATGGAATGATGGAGATATGAAGGTTTCATAGAGAATAGTGAGATTAGAGATTAGAGGACTAAATTGAGGATATCACCTTAGGAGTGGCAGCCTAGGGGAAGAAGTCTGCCATCTAATAACTTGACCTTTCAACTATTTATTCCTGCTAACTAGGTTATCAGTTCAGTTGCGTGTGTGTTGTGGAAAAGACCACATGTGCTTTCAGACCTCCTTAAATTGCAGCCCACTAGGGGCAAAATCTTGGTTGATCCACCTAAGGTGTGGTTTTGTTACCAAAAATTTATTCTGGGAATCAGTTTAGAATTTCCCATCACCCACAAGAGGAAGAGATTCTTCGTGTTATAATTCTGTTCACCTTGCAGTTAGCTGCTTGAGGGTGATATTCTCTATAGAAGAATATGAGTTCTGCTATATAATCCATTCCCACCACTCAGAGTAATTGTTGTTTGTCCTTCATTCTCAAAGAGGACCATGACATCAGGGAGGGGATGCCATGACTTGTAAGTGAATTGGATTTAAGTGAGGGAGGGCTGTACAAAGGCAGCAGTCTCACTTTCTCTTCTGGAGCCATCTGTGGCAAGTGGCAAGATACAGAGCAGGACAACTGGAGATGGCCCCCACTCAGAGCAGTAGCCTACCTTTGAAGGTGTCATGGAAGAAAATATTGGACTTTACTAGATTAGAACCTCTCTAAGGTCAGAGACTGCAGGGATTGGGTCTTATATAAACTTGGTGTCTTTTCTTGTGCCTAACTTATGATTTTCTCATCAGGAGACAGTCAATATTTCTGTTCTGAAAGACTTCATGAACAAAATAGGTCATAATTCTCCCAGCAAACTGTAAGTATCTAAAGGTCAGAAACTAATTTTCACTTTTTTCTTTGGATCTCTAGTGCTTAGCACAGTCCCATGGTTAAGTGCTTAATAAGAGCTTATTGGGTTAGAGAAATACTGGTATTGAGACTTCCACTTCAATCTCCCAGCAGATTAGGGAAATTTCTCAAGGCAAGAGGTTATTGATTCCAATGCCTCTTCATGATGGAAGGCAAGTATAAGGTAAGCTAAGGATGCGTAACTTTAACAAGTTGAGGAAAGATAGGTAGGATGTTTAAAACAAAATAGACTAAGATGACTGGCAAAATTCAGTATTAACATATAAAAATATATCTGCTAACCATCTGTCCTTTCATCAAAGAACTGAAATACGACTATAATGTTATGATAAACACTATAGTTTAGATTGGGTGAGGTGATTATTTCTTTTATGTTAATGTCTAAATAATGAGAAAGGAAATGAGGATGCCAAATAATGAAATTTCTCTCTAATAAGTGAACATGCTTTATTAGGATACTTTGCAAAATACAGCAGGATAATAGGTTGATTGGACATTTGCAGGGATTTTCCCCCATTGTTAGTTAGATGACTCCAATTCAATGATGATAAACTCTCATTGCCCTATCTCATTTTAATAGGACCCATTTGCAATCTTAGTGAATATGAGGAGACACTTGGCAGCATAGGTTGTCTTAATGGACACACCACTTTAAGCTAAACCTTCCCCATCTGTTTTGCTGTCTAATTACCAATGCATAAAACACATAATTCACAATTACATCATAAAAATAAAATCTACATTATTTAAACTCATGTCTGAGCTTTGGAATCAACACAGTTTTGCATCTGTTATGGGATGGGGCTGTTTATTCACTTCCAAAAAATCAGCCAAAAAAAAGAACACCTTCTAAATTGGGAAATTCCCTTTAATTAGGGACATTTTTACAAGGCAAAGAGATATTTTGCCACCAGACATGTTATGATTGCCTCTTATTACTCAATGCTATTTATTTTCATGCATAATCCTTTCTATGAGCCAAACTGCAATATGGCAACATGAAGAGAACTATTGGTTTGGAGTCAGAGAACTTGGCACCGCTTTTTACTTGCTGTGTCAGCATAGCATGACACCTAATCTATCTGGGCCTCAGTTTGCTCATCTGTAAAATGAGGTAGTTAAACAAGATGATATTAAAGGCTCCAAATCCTATTATTTATTGAAAAGAGTCCCAGCTTTGGAATCAGAAGAGACCTAGGGTTTAATCCTGCCTTTCACACTTTTTAGTTATGTGACCATAGGCAAGTCATATAATCTCTCTGGGCCTTAGTTATAATTGTAAAGGTATAATAAACTTGGTTGGGTGAGAGGGGCTGTCATATGGGATAATTTAAGCAAAGTGTTTTGTTTGTGATTATTGTTTATAGCATGATGAGAGTAGAACTGCAATCATGGAGGGCAAATTAAAACCCTGTTTATAATACATAACTCCTGAAAGATGCTTGTCTACAGTTGTCCAGGTAACATGTCCATTGTCTTTTCTATCCATTGACCTATGCAATGTTGAACTTTCTCTTTATGGTATCTAGCATGGTGACTTAAAGAACATCTTTTTTATGATAACCATTTAAGATATGGGCAAAATATCTTAGAATTATGAATGCCCTTTGGATACTTAAAAATTCCAATTCAAAGAAACCCTAAAAGCATTCCCTTTCTTCTCACATGGAACAATTCCACTGTGCCCAAATGGGGCTGCAGAATGTTGCCCCCAGGACCTGGCTGCTTCACCAGAGTGGAAATGTTGTTATAATTGATTCTATATCATTCTACTTTCAGTAACCTAAAAAAGCAACTAGCTTGAAACGACACTATACAAAACAAACAGTGAACATTCGACAATTCTTTCTTTTGATGATTCACTCATTCAAGAAGGATTTATTAAGCATCATTATTATTAAGCTTCTTCAACATGTCCAGTATTGTGATAGGTACTCTGGAGAATAAAATAGAGGGATGAAATACCTCTTTGTCTTTGTATACTACTGCTGGATTTAGAGAAAGGCTGCAGGAGGCATTTGAAAGAAAGCTAAGAATAATAATTCGCTGAGAGACTTAGGATCTACATAACCATGGACAAGTAACTTAACCTTCCTGAGTCTGTCCTCTCCTATGAAAAAGGACATCATGATACTGGCACTCTCTTCTTCACAAAACAATTGTGCGAAGGAATAGTTTTGTTAACCTTAAAATTTTATGAAAGAAATCTGTTTTCATATTACTTTTCTTTGTGAATAAACTCTAGAAATGGAAACACTAAGTTTCTAGATGAATTGACAGAGGATGAACAGGGAAAGAGGTACTGGAAGCATTGTTTCTCTGGATGCCACCATTGTGACTAAAAGTGGCAGGTTATTGAAGTTGGGAAGAAGAGGAGATTTCTGAACCTAAAAAAACTTTACAGAGAGACAGACAACTTGATATCAAAAGTCAAGGTTCAGAGAAAAGTGCTTCTAAGGTGACAGCAAAGAATGTCAGGAATAGGATTCTATAGTTCAAACATCTAGGTTTGAATCCACATGTAGTATTTCAGTCAATAATCATTTATACCATGCTGAGCACTGGGGATACAAAAAAGGGAAAAAGACCATCTCTGCTCTAAAGAAACAGAATGGTAAGAAGGCACATGAAAACAATTATGTGCATATGAACTATTTTCCAAAATAAATTGGAGATAATTGATATAGGGAAGGCACTACCATGAGGGCAGGAGGGCAGGAAAGACTTTTTGTAGAAGGTGAAATTTTAGCTGGGCTTTGAAAGGAGACAAGAATCAAAGATGATCAGGGAGAGATTTCCAGGCATGGGGGCCAGCATGTGAAAATATCCAGTCTTCAGGCAAAAGACTCAATAGCTTACTCCATGCCAAGGTTCCTCATCTGTCCAGTGAAGGAATGGGACAAGTTGATCACTAATATCACTTTTAGCTCTTAATCTTATGACCCCATGAATTCTATGGCCAAAGGGACTGTTTGGGGTGGCTATTTTCTTAAATTTCCTAAGAAGCTGAGGCTGAATATTTTTCTGCCAGTAATCACAGAATCAGAATATTAGATATGGAAGGACTTCAGCAGTCAATCAGTTCCACACATATTCTGCAAAAAATCTCCTCTTCTACAAATCCAATACATGGACAACCAGACTTTGGCTGAAGGTCTGCAGGCACAGGGAGCCTACTCCTCCTGAGGCAACCCATTCTAATTATAGATAATTCAAATTGTTAACAAGATTTGATTTTTTTAAAAGTTTTTTTGGTTTTCTCCCACATAAGACTTAAATTTACTTCTTTGCAACTTCTATTCATTGCTCTTAGATCTGTCTGCAGGTTTCAATCAAAAGCATAATCCCTCTTATGTGCCAACCTTCCAAATACTTCACAAAACTATTGTTGCTAGACTCCACCGTCCTACCCCCACTTCTTTTCTATTCACTAAACAGCCCAAGTTCCTTCAGCTAATTTTCTTTGGACAAGAAAGAAATCAAGCATCTTCATTATCCTGGGACATTTTCCATAGGCAATTTCCAGCTTATCAATGTCTTTCCTAGAACGTAGTGCTCAGAACCAAACATAATGCTTGAGAGAAGTAGGACTATCACCTCTTTATTCCTGGAAACTATGCTCCTCTATTTTAAGCTGCCATATCATACTGTTGATTGATATTAAGCTTGCCATCCACTAAAATCCTGAGACTGTTTTCATCAGACAGACTGTTGTCTAGCCATACCTCCCACGTAATTTACTTGTGAAGTTGGTTTTTTAACATAACTGTAAGACATTTATCCTGAATAAATTTCTTCTTATTAGATTTCATTCAGTGTTCCAGCTTATCATGATCTTAATCCATTATCCTGGAACCTTAAAAACATTGTCACTGTAACAGAGATCAGCATTTATTCTTTCTCCAATTTTCTACCTTCATGTGTCTTACGTAGCATCATCCCCTTTTTCTTTCTAGTTCCTTCCATATGAACCAAACCCTTCAAATCCTATATAGGTATGGTGTTCAGGGTTACTAAATACAATCACTGAGACTTATCTTTAATTAGGGCTCCCCTGTTTCAAAATGCATTGAACTTAGCTATCTATATAGACATCAAGTGGAATTTTGAACATGGGAGCTTTTTGGTTTTTATCTTTGTAATCCAAGTCCCTAGTACAGGGAAGAATGGGTTAGAGAAGGGAGACGTTGAATGGTGAAAGACTAATTAAGACATCTTTAAGATCTTCTAATCCAACCACCTCTCTTTTCCGGGTGGGAAAAGTACAGAAATAGCTAGATTATATTATATTAGCAATAATGACATCATTGTGAGAAGTGGTATAAAAGACATTATCCAATAAATCTATAATCAGAAAAGGACAGTTATGTATGAAAGCAAGAATAAGGCAAAACCAGTGGAGGCCTTGATTGTTGTATTAATGCCCACAAGATTTTGAAAAACCCAGAGAGAGAGTAAGTTCAACTGGTTAGAATTACTGCCTGATTCACACTTAGATATTTTGACTCTGGGACCATTTGAGTTACCCTGGAGCTACCCATACAGGACACTTGGCCAATGCTGAGATGACTAAGACTCAGAACTAATCCATTCAGAGAGAGCATCTTTAGGGTTCTTCCATCAAGGACCCAAATGCAAGAATTACTCTATGAAAAGCATCCCCTTCATCAAAGAAGGACTCTCCTCTCTAGAAAGATGGATATATGCTTAATTTCATCAATCTAGAGGTGCTTTCAATCAAATATCCCTTTCATTCAGTCTCCCTAGCCTTGTAGGGATCCACATCCCAGGAAGTTGCACCCAAATACACCTACAACACATACCAACTAATACTTTCTCTGTTGCCACACAGGCTCATCATTTTCTAATCACTCTTTTTTATGATTCACCAATCACTGATCACTCAAATCCATCACTAACTCCTGTTCACACTGTTTTCCATGATCTCTCTATTCATCTCCAAAGAACAGTTTCCTAGTCACCTAGTCTACTGATTGCCCACATCAGAAAACTGTCTCAACCACTCCTTTATGAACCATGGGTTGGAGAAAAGAATAAGGAATAATTATGAGCCTCCTTTGAGCTGTTATCTTCTTAGGCTCCCAGTTACTCATCCTTCAGAATCTCTCAGTTAGTCCCCCTATTGAGGATTTACCAAATCAAATGGACAAGAGTCATACTGGGTAACTCAGCATAAAGGGGTTGTGATCTCAACAAGAGGAGAGCATAATCACACTGGTGAGATCATGAAGCTATTGAAGTTTTAATTATAAGCTAACATAAAACAACTTCAAACTAATGTTCACACTGAATACAGAGTCACAGAAGCAAAGGAGAGTAGAGGATTGATCCAGGTCATGTGAAATAAATCAGAGGAGTCTGCTCAAAGAAAAATGGTCTTTGAGTACAATTTAAATGCATAGGAAAATTGGGGGAGGAGGGCAAAGACTTTAGTCTTTTAGGCATCCCAGAGTAGAAAAGCAAGTGCTGGGATGGAAACAGACAAATTATGTGCTTTTGGGAATGGAAAGCCAGTTCCTTTGGCCAGAAGTTGTTCATGTATTAATGACTAAAAAAAATGAAACACATTTATTAACAACCTATTGCTATGCTTACTGTTGGGAATACAAATATGAAAGGCAAGACAGTCCTTGCCTTCAAGGAAATTATATTCTAAAAGAGGAAGACAATACCTATAAGAGATCTGAAGCCAGGAAGGAACATTTTGCTTTGGAAAGTTACAGGGTTGGTAAAGGAGCCAAAGGTCAATTGACTGACACATTCTTTATGTGAATGTCAGTATTTATTTGATTACTTTTTCCCAGAGCAATAAATAAAAAGTAAGGGTAAGATCCTATAAGGACCTATATTTTGAGTACTGACTGCATACTTTAGTGGGTGAGATGCAAATAAAGGAACAAGTTTCTGGAGCATTAAACAAAGGGGCAAGTTTCCAGGCAGGGACAGTCATTTTAGCAATAATGATATTGATGGCTTAGCTAATTTATTTATTAGCCAGTATTTAAAAGGAGAATGAGAATTGATTGGTCTGTCATCATCACCTCATCCATTACATGGTGCCTTATAAGGCAAAGGGCAGTCTATTTCTAATTTCAGTTTGTTTTGTGTGGTTCAGATCAGTTCATTTCTCTAGTGAATGTTCACAATTTTCTCTATATGCTTCACTCATCAACGGAGTTTTGATGAAAAAGAAAAGCCATAATTGTTTGTGTGCCTTCATCAGTTAACCCAGTGAATTAAAGGACAAGTCAGTATTAGGGACTAGTTCATTCAACTCTAATTTTAATCTCTACCCACTGGATGTTACTACCTAGAAGTCCTCATTTGATAAGTTTCATCTTCCTATCATATTAGAAAGAAAACTAAATGGGGTGTCAAAAACCTAGATTCAAATCCTGGATCTTTCACTTACCACTTGCATAAATTTGGTCCAGTAATTTTCTTTCTCTAAGCCTCAGTTTCTTCACCTGTAAAACAGAGGAAACTTCATTCAGTAAGAAGAATAAGAATGAGAGAATTAGAGTTTGAAATCAGGCTCATCCAGTTCCTGGGAATGTTGGGATCAGTTTCCTCATCTGTACAATAAAGAGTTTGCCCTAGATTATCTACAAGATTCTTTCTAGCTTTAAGTCTATGTTCCTATTATGGGAAAAGATGGGGCAAGATAACCTCCATAGGTCCCTTCTAGCTCTAAAAATATAATCTTTTTTCATGGTATATATGGAAACGTAAACAATGTTAATCCTTTTCCTTAAGTATTAGTGTTGATAATGTCCTATCAATAGCTACAAAATATAAGAAATTAATATTCATTAGTAATTAGTATCTGTAAAGCCAATCAACAGTAGATTCCTGAGAGAATGCTACTGTGAACAGCTTTTAAGATTTGGATTACACAGTATTAGTGAACACTCTGTTTATTCCATTACAAATCAAGATTCAGTACAATGTTCACAGTATCAACAATT